>PNEQ01129248.1:37789-47967 GCA_003012365.1 Medauroidea extradentata
CCATAACAGTTTTCATATACACTCGGGACTTAGTCGTTTTTCAACAAGTTCTAACTCCGCTTATTCAAAAGTTTTCCACACTCACTTGCGCTGAATGAATTACTGGCAATGTTCACAATAGACGTATAGAATTATACCACGCTATTATAATGAACTTGCGTCAGGTTTAAAAGTATGTCGGTCGTGTCACAAAATAACTTCGTCACACTTGTAGTACTGTTCCCAAAATTTTTAACGTAAGTTTTGAAACATGCAACACCTAAAAATATAATCTTCACTGATCAACTTTTGTATTAATTAAGACGTCCAAACCAGAACATATGGTGAGGGAAAAAAGTTTTTTTTTTTTTTTAAACTAGTTCAGAGTATTAAGCGTGGTCGAACAGGGCAGTCTAAGACAGCGTCACTACACACAGTTTTAAATTATTATATCAAATAACCATGGCATGGACAGGTGTCTCAATGCGAGACACGAAAATATAATATTTCGTATCTCGTATCTTTTTGGGTCATCATATGGTGCGAGATACGAAATGATTTTATTTCATATATCGTATCAATGACTGCCACTATATACAAGTGATACGAGATACTATATGTATTTATATATAAATTTATTTATTTATTTATAATTTCGTATCTCGTATCACTTCTGTTTAATGTCCGGCATAAGAACGAAATTATAATATTTCGTATAACGTATCTATGCCGGACACTATACAGATTTGATACGAGATAGATACGATACACGAATTATCTTTGTATCTATGCCGGACCATACACACCAGTGATTATCATATTTCGTATCTCGTATCTATTTGTGTCATGATATATACTGTGATGCGAGATACTAAATATTATATTTTCGTAAATCTTACCTATGCTGTTCACTATATAGAAATGATACGAAATTATAATATTTAATATATCATATCTACATTGGGTGTATGCTATGTTGCCAGAGACGAAAATATGTATTTTGTATATCGTATCTGTGATATGGGAAATAATGTATATACTATAATTCGAGATACGATATAATGTTATTTCGTTTATCGTATGAATGCAGTACACTATACAAAAGTGATACGAGATACAAAATTATGTTATTTATTATATTGTATCATTTCCATACAGTATACAGAAGTGATAAGAGATACGAATATATAATATAATATGTCTCGTATCTTTGTGGGACATCATATATATATACTGCGGTACGAGATACGAATTGATTTTATTTCATATATCGTATCAATGATGGACAATATATAAAAGTGGTACGAGATACAGAATATTATTTCTTATCTCGTATCATTTCTGTATATTGTCCAGCATAGATACGTAATTATAATATTTCGTATTACGTATCCGTGCCGTACACTATACAGAAGTAATACGAGATACTAAAATATGAATTATCGTATCTTGTAACTATGTGGGACATGATATATATTATGATGCGAGATACGAAATTATGTTATTTCGTATCTCGTAACTGCGATATGGGAAATAATGTATATACTGTGATGCAAGATACAATATTATGTTATTTTGTGAATCGTATCAATACCGGAATCTTTACAGAAGTTATACATGATACGAAAATATAATATTTCGTATCTCGTATCACTTCTGTAATTTGTCCTGCATAGGTACACAATTATAATATTTCGTACTACATATCTATTACGGACACTATACAGAAGTGATACGAGATAGATACGAGACACGAATTATATTCGCAACTATGCTGGGGGCAGTATACAAAAGTGTTTATCACATTACATATCTCGTATTTGTATGGGACATGAGATGTATACTGTGATGCGAGATACGATATTAAAATATTTCGTATATCTTAGCTATGCTGGACATGATGTATACTGCGATGCGAGATACGAAATTATGTAATTTCGTACATCGTGTCTGTGATATGTGATATAATGTATACATTGGGATTCGAGATACGAAATAATGTTATTTCAAATATTGTATATAATCTGGACACCATACAGAAGTGATATATGATACGAAAGTATAATTTTTCGTATCTCATATATTTGTGGAACATCATATATATATATATATATACTGTGATGCGAGATACGAGATTATTTTATTTCGTATATCGTATCAATGCCGGACACTATACAGAAGTGATACAAGATACAAAAATATAATATTTCGTATCTCGTATCACTTCTGTATATTGTCCGGCATATACACGAAATTATTATATTTCGTATTATGTATCCATGTCGCACACAATACAGAAGTGATACGAGATACGAAAATATAATATATATCGTATCTCGTACCTATGGGGCATGATATATACTATGATGCGAGACATAGGCATGCACAGGACTTCAGTAATGGTGGTGCTAGATTAACAGTTCATACCAAACACGGAGGTTTCACTGACCCCGAGCCTAAAGCGGGTGGTCCGGAGGTCCTCCCCTGGAAGATTTCGGATTTGTAAGAGCAAAATGATGCTATTTAAGATGTTTCCGAACCAAAACATTAAATTCACAGATGCAAATTTTTTTTTAAATTCTTTTATGACAAATTATGGCTTTGAACCTTATAATCCCCGTAAAACTACTAAACTATTTAAATTTTTAAGTTTTGGTTGAGCCATAAAGTAAATTGCACAAATTGTTTGCACGAAATAGATACTGGTGGCTTTGAAAAACCGTAGGCCTACTTATATGTCAGTTGAAGACGCCAAATAAATGCTATCGCATTATCAAAATTTAAGTTCTAAAATAAACAAATCAAGGGAGGTTTTGAAACATACCTTAAATATGTAAAATATAAAATAATACAAATATACAAATTAGTGGGCAAAAGTTTTAACTGTTGAAATAAAACAATAAAATTTTGTCTGCGACTGGATATAAGTCATCGAGTAAGCCTATCCAAATAGTATAATGTATTTTAAGTAGTAGTATATGTTTAGGTACAATATTTTGCAAAAATTATTTTGAATACAAGTCCAGAAATAAAAATAAAAAACCTTAGGGAAATCTGCTGAACATAATTCTCTGTATTACTAAATGGCCATTCGCCGACGAAAGGGAACAATGTTTTTAAATTCGTCAATGATAGCATTTGTGTTTGTACAAGCAGTCAGTTTTTGCTCCACGAATGGAATCATCAGGTTTTGCAAGCGTTCCTAGCGCATTGTAGACCTAAGCTTTGATTTTATGATAGTAAGCTTTGAAAAAATTCTTTCGCTTGTACAACTAGTTACAGGCATAGTTGCAAACGCATTCATTACTGTACCGAAACTTTGTAGGTAGAACTTCGCTGAAACTTTGACAGCCAATCAATCCAGTCAGGAACAGTTTTAGGTGGAAAGTCGGTATCCATATCTCTCTTCGTCTTCAAAAGATTCACTTCTGCTTCTAGTTCCGTAGCATTCACTCTGAACTGTTTTGAGAGAACTTCAAGGTCACTACTTGCACACTTGTAAGGACCCAAATTTAACCCTGTGGCAGAGATCACTTTCTTTGTTTCTTGTCCAAACCTAGAGTTGATACCGTGAACTAGCCTGTCCAAAACAGGATGAAAAGTAAACAGTTTCAACTCACCCTTTTTCGTTTCTGCGTAGAAGGCAGTAGACGAGCACGATCTACCAATGTCTTATAAGACGACCGAAACTTTTCATTTTCGAACTGTAGGGATTTGAACATCCAGCAAGTTACACATTTCCTCAGTTTTGGTAAAAATTCCTCAAATTCTTCTTCGTTGTCTCTCATTTCTGTCAAAACAAGGGCCAGGCTTTCAACATCTTCAACTGCTTGACAAAGGTCTATTTTAAGATTTTGCAGGGCTTTGCTCACTTTTACCACAAGCTGAAGGATTGGGTGCATGATTTGCAAAGACGCGATGAAGTTGAAAGATTGCACTTGTAGCAAAATGCCTTTACCTCTAGCCCGAAGTTTTGAGTCGGAAGTAGACTCTGCACACTCTTCAATGTCTTTTACAATGTCAACCAAGTGAGCATGAATAACAGACACAGCTTCTGAACGGCACGCCCAACGAGTATCTGAAAGGGATTTTAGAGTCTTGATTTTGATAGTACTTTCTTTTACAATATCCTCATAGATAGCATTCCTCTTTGGACTACCTTCAATGTAGCTGAAAATTATCTGGACTATTCCAAAGAAATCAAATATGATTGGATTTTCCTTGTGACTAGTACAGGCGCTTACCAAGGCAAGGTTCAGACAATGTGCATAACAATGCACATACATTATCGATGAATTGACCTCTTTGCATCTTGCCTGTACGCCGGTAAATTCTCGTGCCGTTGCCGGCACCCCATCAAAACACACACAAACTACATCTTTCCACAGAACACCTACTTCAGTCAGTACACAGTTTATTGCTTTAAATATGTTTTCCGCATCAGTTGACTTCAATCGCTGTAAGAACACCAATCTCTCGACAGGATATTTATCTCCGTTAGGTATGTAGCGAAACACGACTGCCAGTTGCTCGTGATGGCTCACATCAGATGTTTCGTCGGCAATAACTGAAAATGGTTGGCCCTTAATTTCATCACTTATAGTTCTTAAAAAAAAACTGAGCTAAGGGACGCTAACATATCATTTTGAATACGGTTGCTGAGATAAACACAGTCCTTAGGAGCATTTTCTATGTAACTCTTAAACATAGGATCGTATTTTTGCAGAAGACTAACGATTTCCAGAAAAAGACTTTAACGTACAATATCAATAAGCCGTGACATGTACTCATGATTTTCCAGGCGTTTTTTATCTTTTTATTTTAATTCAGCTTCCTTAGCATCATCAAACATTACATCAACTGATTTGCTTGCATTAAATTTTCCCAGCCAACCATACTTGATACATGACATCTACTCTTTTCATGTGTTTTAAACATTTCGTGAGCTTTATGCCATGAAGTAAACCCTGTTGTTGTGAATGCATTTTCAATTGACCCAGTTGCTGAACTGTCATTAAATAGCACCATTTTGCGCTTACAAATCTGAAATCTTCCAGGGGAGGACCCCCGGACCACGCGCTTTAGGCTCGCGGTCCTTGAAACCTCCGTGTTTGGTATCAACTGTTAATCTAGCACCACAATTACTGAAGTCCTGTGCACGCCTATGTCTCGCATCATAGTATATATCATGCCCCATAGGTACGAGACACGATATATATTATATTTTGGTATCTCGTATCACTTCTGTATAGTGTCCGGCATTGGTACGGTATACGAAATGAACTAATTTCGTATCTCGCATCACAGCATATATCATTTCCAACATAGTTACGATACACGAAATATTATCTTTCGTATCTCGTATCACTTCCGTATGGAGTGCGGCATGGATACATAATACGAAATATAATAGTTTCGAGTCTATGCCGGACAATATACAGAAGTGATACGAGACACGAATTATCATATTTTTGTATCTCGTATCACTTCTATATTGTGTCCGGCATTGATACAATACACGAAATAAAATAATCTCTAATCTCGCATCACAGTATATATATATATATATATATATATATATATATATATATATATATATATATATATATATGATGTTCCACAAAGATATGAGATACGAAAAATTATAATTTCGTATCATATATCACTTCTGTATGGTGTCCAGAATATATACAGTATTTGAAATAACATTATTTGGTGTCTCGAATCCAAATATATACATTATATCACATCTCACAGGCACGATATACGAAATAACACAATTTCGTATCTCGCATCGCAGTATATATCAAATCCAACATAGATACGAGATACGAAATATTTTAATTTCGTATCTCGCATCGCAGTATATATATCATGTCCCATATCAATACGAGATATGTAATGTGATAAAAATTTTTGTATATTGCCCGGCATAGTTGCGAACTTAATTCATGTCTCGCGCCTATCTCGTAACACTTCTGTATAGTGTACGGAATAGATATGTAGTACGAAATTTTATAATTGTGTACCTATGCAGGACAATATACAGAAGTGATACGAGATACAAAATAACCTATATTCAATATCTCGTATCACTTCAATATAGTGTCTGTCATTGATACGATATACGAAATAAAATCATTTTGTATCTCGCACCACAGTATATATATATATATATATATATATATATATATATATATATATATATATATATATATATATATAGTATACGAGATACGAAATATTATAATTTCGTTTCTCGCATCGCACTTTATTCATTTTATCACATATCACATATACGATATTTGATGTAACATAATTTCGTATCTCGCATCATTGTATATAATATCATGTCCCAGATAGACACAATACGAAATATAATATTTTCATATTTTTTATCACTTCTGTATATATTCTGGCAAAGATTCGAAACAGTAAATAACATAATTTCGTATCTCGGATCACATTTGTATATTGTCCGGCATTGATACGATATTCTAAGTAACATTACATCGTATCTCTCATCATAGTATATACATTATTACCCATATCACAGATACAATGTAGGAAATAACATAATTTCGTATGTCGCAACGTAGTATATAACATGTCCAACATAAATTCGATATACGAAATGTTATAATTTGGTAGCTCGTATCATTTCTGTGTAGTGTCCGGCATAGATACGATATACGAAATTAAAATATTTAATATCTCGCATCACAGTATATATCATGTCCTAAATAGGTACAAGATACGAAATATGATAATCACTTGTGTGTATGGACAGACATAGATTCGAACATAATTCGTGTCTCCATTCTATCTCGTATCATTTCTGAATAGTGTCCGGGATAGCTACGTAATACGAAATATTGTAATCTCGTAGCTATGAATGACACTATACAGAAGTGACATGAGATACATATCATGTATAACTTCTGTAGAGTGTCCGGCATTGATACGATATTCGAAATTACATAATATCGTACCTCGCATCACTATATATAAATTATTTCCTATATCACAGAACGAGATGGTACGAAATAACTTATTTTTGTATTTCGCATTATAGTATATATCATGTCCTACTTAGATACGAGATGCGATATATATTATATTTTCGTATCTCGTAACACTTCTGTATAGTTTCCGGCATTGATACGATATACGAAATAACATAATTTCGTATCTCGCATCACAGTATATAACATTTCCCACATAATTGCGAGACACGAAATAATGTATTTTCGTATCTCGTAACACTTCTGTATAGTGTAAGGCATGGATACTTAATACGAAATATTATAATTTCTTATCCATTCCGGACAATATACAGAAGTAATACGACATAAGAAATCTTATATTTTTGTATCTCTTATCACTTCTGTATATTGTCTGGCAATGATACGATATAAAAAATAATTTCCTAACTCGTATCTCTATGGTATTGTGGCCCGCATTGGTACGATGTACTAAATAACATTATATTGTATCTCGCATCATAGTATGTACATTATTTCCCATATCACAGATACGATACATGCAATAGATTAGTTACGAATCTTGTATCACAATATGTACGAAATACGATTATTATACTTTTGTTTCTCGTATCACTTCTCTAAGTGTCCAGAATAGACACGATATACGAAATAAAATAATTTCGTTTCTCACATCACAGTATGTATCATGTTCATCAAAGATATGAGGTACGAAAAATTATAAATTTTTGTCTCGAATCACAGATACGATATTTGAAATAACATAATTTCGTGTATAGAATCGCAGTATATACATTATATCCTATATCACAGAAACGATATATGAAATAACATAATTTCGTATGTCCCACATATATACGAGATACGAAATATTATGTTTCGTATCTCGCATCACAGTATATATATTTTCCCATATCACAGATACGATACACGAAATAACATAATTTCGTATCACGCAACATAATCATGTCCCACATAGATACGAGATACGAAATATAATTTTGAATTTCGTATCACTTCTGTATAGTACCTGGCATAGATACGATTTTATTAATTATTGTATTAGGTATCTCGCAACATAGTATACATCATTTCTCGCATAGACACAAGATACGAAATAACATAATTTCGTATCTCGCTTCAAAGTATGTATCAAGATCATCATAGATACGAGGTACGAAATATTGTAAATTTTTGTCTCGAATCTCAGATACGATATTTGAAATAACATAATTTCGTGTATAGAATCGCAGTGTATACAAAATATCTTATATCACAGAAACGATATATGAAATAACATAATTTCATATATCCTTTATAGTATATATAATGTCCCACATAGATACGAGATACGAAATATTATATTTCGTATCTCGCATCACAGTACATATATTTTCCCATATCACAGATACGATACACGAAATAACATAATTTCGTATCATGCAATATAATCATGTCCCACATAGATACAAGATACAAAATATAATTATGAAATTCGTATCACTTCTGTACAGTACCTGGCATAGGTACGATTTTTTTTAATTATTGTATTAGGTATCTCGCAACATAGTATACATCATTTCCCACATAGACACAAGATACGAAATAACATAATTTCGTATCTCGCTTCAAAGTATGTATCAAGTTCATCATAGATACGAGGTACGAAATATTACAATTTTTGTCTCGAATCACAGATACGATATTTGAAATAACATAATTTCGTGTCTCGATTTACTATGTATACATTATATCCCATATCACTGATACGATATTCAAAATTACATAATTTCGTATCTCGTATTATAGAATATATCATGTCCCACAAAGATACGAGACACGAAATATTAAAATTTCGTTTCTCACATCACAGTATATATATCATGTCCCACATAAGTACGAGATACGAAATATAATATCGTATATCGTATTACATGTGTATAGGTTCCGGCATAAATACGAACTTTCATTAATAGCTCGTATCACAGTATATATCATGCCCCAAATAGATACGAGATACGAAATATGATAATGACTTGTGTAAATGGTCCTGCATAGATTCGAACGTAATTCGTGTCTCGTATCTATCTCGTATCTCTTCTGTATAGTGTCCGGCATAGGAAAAATTATATTTTCTTATCTCGTATCACTTCCATACAGTGTACAGCATAGATATGTAATACGAAATATTATAATTTCTAATTTATACCGGACAATATACAGAAGAGATACGAGGTAAGAAATTTTTCGTATCTTTTATCACTATATTATATTGTCCTGCATTGATACGATATACGAAATAACATAATTTCGTATCTCGTATCTGTTATATATAATGTCCCACATAGTTACGAGACACGATAATTCAAAATTTCGTATCTCGTATCACTTCTGTATAGTGTACGGCATGGATACGTAAAACGAAATATTATAATTTCGTACCTATGCCGGACATTAAACAGAAGTGATACGAGATACGAAATAATATATATTCAATATCTCGTATCACTTCAATAAATTGTACGTCATTAATATGATATACGAAATAAAGTAATTTCGTATCTCGCACCACAGTATATATATGATGACCCAAAAAGATACGAGATACGAAATATTATAATTTCGTGTCTCGCATCGCAGTATATTCATTTTATCGCATATCACAGATACGATATATGATATAACATAATTTCGTATCTCGCATCATTGTATATATCATGTCCCACATAGATACGATATAAAATATAATATTTACATAATTCTTATAACTTTTGTATATTTTCTGTCAAAAATTCGATACAATAAATAAAATAATTTCGTATCTCGTATCACTTTTGTTTTGTGTCCGGTATTTATACGATATTCTAAGTAACATTATATCGTATATTGCATCATACTACATACATTATTACCCATATCACACATACGATACACGACATTAAATAATTTTATATCTGGCAACATAGTATATAACATGTCCAACATACATTCGATACACGAAATATTATAATTTTGTATCTCGTATCACTTCTGTGTAGAGTCCGGTGTAGATACGATATACGAAATTAAAATATTTAATATCTCGCATCACAGTACATATCATATCCCAAATAGATACGAGATACAAAATATGATAATCACTTGTGTGTATGGTCAGTTATAGATTCGAACATAATTCGTGTCTCCTATCTATCT
>PNEQ01129249.1:0-100950 GCA_003012365.1 Medauroidea extradentata
TATAACTAATGTATATTTTTTTGTTTGGAGTAACTTTGGATATTTTCATATGAGTTTGGAGTTTGAAGGAATTGTGTAATAACTTTGTACCTGAATTTAATTGCTTTATATTGGGTCTTTTTTAAAAAAATTTCCAAGATGAAAATATCTTGTTCCCATAAATAAATTACGAAACTTAAATAATATTTTTATTTTTTTTGTCTATGTTTGTGATAACATCCCTCAAATTTTTGCACCTGTAAAAATCTGTCTCCATCTTTTATTAATTGAACATCCATATTGGGTTTCAAGATTTAACAAGCTTTTATTTAATTTGCAATGTTTGTATGTTTGTTCGGGTTAAATCTAGCAATTGAATTATAAAACAGTTATCCTCTACTGATTGATCTGAAATTTTGCATGCACATTTAGTTAGGATGAAAATGCATGGTTCGCTAAGTGACGTCATTCTAAATCCAATATTGTGGAATACCCAAGATGGCGGACAAATAAAAGGGTTTGCTGAGAAGAATACGAATAAAATTATGTCTGCGTTCAGCTCGTCGAGGAGATGGTGTACTACTGCCCGGCTAAACGGTAAGGCTAAGCGGGGTCGTGTCTTAACTAATATCGACCTACACCCTGGGCAAATTGTAGCGGTGGTGAAAAAATCAAAATCAAACCCAGAACTGTGTTTTTAGGCACAAGTAAGCATCAAGCAGAAATAAGTGGTGCATACATCCAAACACCCAAGTCAAGGTGAGGCCGTACCAAGGACTGAGTTGCATCAGAGTTTATCAAACATGATGTGAACGTTCAACCTCAGGGCACCAGAGCGAACGCCTTTTAATATTAGCTCTTACTCTTCTGAACGAAGCTCTGGAAGGGTCGACGGATATTTCTTCGGTACTTGTGAGAACAACACGAAACAAATAACCCTAAAAAATTTTAATAAATTAACTGTAAAAAACATTTTTTTTAAAAAACAACCTATTATTTAATTGCTCTAAAATAAGAAAATTAACGTTAAATTAAATCAAATCCATCAGTGTGCTACATTACACAATTTATATCATATGAAAGCTAGTCGCGAGATTTACCTGTGTAGATAAACAAGAATACAATATGTAACTTGATCTTGACATAAGTAATTATAAGAAAAAATAAGGTTTGTTATAAAATAGGTAAATCTAGCGACAAATTTTTATATTGTATAAATCATGTAATGTAATAAATTAATGGATTTCATTTAAAATAAAGTTTATTTTCTTCTTTTTCGAAAGAGCATTTAAATAAAATATTATTTTTAGAAATGTTTTTTTAAAATTATTAATTGGTATTACCTCTTAAATAATTTGAGTTAAAAAAAAACTACTAAGTAGGCCATATTTATGTTTTTGACGTAACAATATTTATGTATTTAACTGAAGCATCTTCCAGCAAACTTCACGTATTTATTTCTTAGAAAACAAAAATCATATTCAGAATACAGGGCCGCTGTTGGCGTAAGCGGCTAAGGCGCTCGCCTATCACCATGGTGCACTGGGTTAGATTCCAGACGTGGTCGGTTCAGAGTTTTTCGCAGAACTTCACCGATTCCCAGCAATTTTTTCTATTATTTGAGAAGATCTCGAAATCCGGTGCTTCTCTATTGTAGGACTTCATTTCGTGTCATTAGTCAAGGTTCGGCAAACGTCTACAAACGCAATCAGAAGTTTGTTCTCGGGGTATGATGCCCTGGCATCTGGTATCCTCCCTATACATTATCAATGTTATTAGTTTAGTAAGTGATGTAAAGGATAGACGTATGTCAATGTTATACGGCTGTGGGAAACATTTCCTTCGTAATACACACGTCGTGTCCGGCCTCAGGCTGGCTCACTATGAATAACAAAAGTCCTTAGTTGCAGGAAAGACTGACTTCTCTACCCGAGACATACTATCGTCAACCAGCCGGCCTCAACAACGGATAACGAGGAATGAGAGGGATGGAGCAGCGACTGAATGCAAGGTTGGGGGAAACGGGAGATGCCTGAGAAAAATCGTTTGCCGACGAAATCATCCGCCACGTTTCCCGTATTCGGAAATCGAGACGCCGCCGTTGATCAGCAACCAGGTCTCGCCGTGGTGGGAAGAGAGTGGCCTGGTCACAAAAACATAGTTGTCCTTTGTTCTGTTTTCGATTAACTGCGAGGATAGAGGCCCAATATCTCAAACTATGCCACAGATGAGATGTTGAATACTTATAAACATAAAAACAAAACCAGGGTAACTCTGTGGCACATTTGCCACTAGTTTCTAGCCGTCACGCTCTGGAGCAGCCTAAGAGCACGTGATGATATTTCCTATTATCCCTTACCACACTCTTGACTACGAGTTTGAGGTTCTATCTACACATACACACACACACGCAAAGCAAAGTGTCGGTTATTATTTGAGTTGTTTGGGGGGGGGGGGCAGCTCACGCGTGGTTGGACGCCCTCGTGGACGTCCTGGGTCTCAGCTGTCACAGTCGTGACGGCAGGCTCATCTGGAGAAGACACCCCACGTAGAGATTCCTACCATATAAACCTCGTCTCCCAAGGTAACGGCGCTGATGCGACCTGTTGTGTCGCACGAAAACCTCGGTTCATCGCCTTAGTGTTGCGACACCCGAACTCCGTCAGGGCCGGGGTTACTAGAGTTCAACAAGGTGAGCTAATGTTTGAACGCTAGAAAAGGAGACCGGAATATCTTAATTGTTAAAAAGCGCCGTCTACCTGCGTGTTAGAGGCTCAGAAATGACGGAGACATAAGAGCGACCTTGAAACGCTCATCAAATGCCGCATCGTCTCAACGAGACAAGCTCTAAAATAGCGTGCAAGGTTCCCGCTGAACCATTTTTACTATGGGACACTTAGCGGTGACCATATAATTTTATTGGTGGGAATTCTGTAGCAGAGTTCAGCGCATGTCTATATCTGAGTTTCACATACATCCAGTTAGTATATTTTGAAGTACGGCAGTCTGAAAAAGCTGTTTTTATCTGTGTTGGGGGGTTTAGCAACAGTGTTTTAACGACCTTGTCTGATCTGTTTTCTTTTCGTACGTTGGCACAATGGGCACACGTGAAATAGTCCCGCAGAATGAACTTCTTTACGAACACACTGTGAGCCATTTGAAGCGTGGGGTAGGCGCCACCCTTTGTCAGCGAAGCCAGTTTTCAATCTTCTTTCTAGTTTTTCTACAATTTTCTCAAGAAAATGGACGCATCAGAAACGCGATAGATTACCAGCATGCTTCATGCACATATTTCAGGAGTTCCGGCATTTAGGGGCGAGTTGCAACTGACTATTTAAGAAAACACATATAATGATTAATAAACGCGTTGAATTTCTTCGTACCCCACACGAATTTCAAGTGCAGAAAATTCAGTACACGAAAAAACATGGCTAAGTTTTAACTTTCAAGAATTACGATATAATGTTGTGAGAAGGAACTGCCTTCGTGCCTCGACACATATCTCCAGCGAGAAATTCGCAGAATAGTTCTGTAATGGGATTTCAAGGAAGTGGCAAGCAAACTTTAGAGATAGCTCTGGATGTTCTGTAGTTTATTACAATTTCAGTTGTACCAGGAAGTATTCCAAATATGGCTTGACGTCCGTTTGAAGGAACAGTCTTCTGTAAATCATAAACGGGATACCCAAATGAGGAATTATGTTCATAGTTCATGTCGTCAAAGAGACGCATCTGCAGATAATATAAACTTAACTGTAAGCGAAATAGTATTACGTAATAAAAAGGACGTCCCATTCCAGTTACAAACATCTCGTCCCTACGAATACTCTCTTCAATCTATTGCACACACACACATTGCTTTATGAGTCGTAACAGAGTTATCATCGAAGTGGGATGTCCATTATTTATTACATGGTTTCAAATAACAGTAGTTTGCGTTATACACGAAACACAAGTGTGTCGGAATGTAGAATTTTTCGCCGAATGTCGTTTGACAAATTAAAGCAATGTAAGTACAGAAAGAAACGTTAATCATTTATATTCTCTGTCGGGATATATCATGCTCGGTTTTCTTCACTGTTATATATGTTGTGGGCCGAATTTTTTAAATCTTGAGTGTTCTTTAATTAAGACGAGCTAGTCCCTCCTTCACGAATGGGTGAAGTACGTGTGAGATAATTTTTTAGCGAACGCTACATTTTACAGAAGACAGAACTGTGACGATTTGCTGGCAAATCATAAACGCACATAAGACTTTTTTCTATTTGTGTGTCTACTTTAAATATTTTTAAGTAACTAGTTATGGACGGAGAAATTTATGAAACCCAAATTGTCTTGTCTAAATATACTAATCCACCACCAAATTTATTTTAGAAATAAATATGTATTTTTGTGATAAGAATAAGGATACTCAACGAAGTTTTACGAGTGAAATAAAACTGAGGAATATATTACGTGAGAAATGGTTGATTATTTTTCTCTTCAGGGAAGTCTCGTTGATTTATTTTATGTTATATTATCAGTATATTAATAACAGCCTCAACAAACTTTAGTGGCGAACCGTAAAACAAGTGCAGCAGCTGCTTAGAAAGTTTTTATAGGACCTGTGGGAAATAATTTTAAATGTGAGCGAAGAAGTAAAAAAAAACCGAATTTTAAATATGACTCTATTATGATACATATTTCGCGGCAAAAAAAAAAAAGAGCTTTCAAAAAGTGTGCGCATTAAATCTGTGTTTTGTAAGTAAAATTTTAAATCGATGTTGTCTGTCAAAGCGCACTTCGAGGTTTCCAACTCAAAGTAACATGGAAGTTGAAAGTAACTGTAAATCGGAGAATATAAAAACTCTGTAAGTGAATGTTTACGAAACTTGTAAATAAATTTCACGTTATTTATTTAACCAGCATTTGCAAAATGTTTGCGGGAAATACTTAACATGTACAAAATAAAATTTTTTAAAAGTCGTTATTTTGTGTTTTATTAAATTTGCTTAAACTTTTCGCCAATGAACGCGTACATTTATTATGTATAGGAAAAAAATTAAAGTATATTTTTTTTAAATATTGAGCTACCGTAACTGATTTTCGCCGTAACAGATTGCCAGAAAATGTTCATGAAGTCCTTCCTATATTAGAAACGTCAATAACTTGGGTAGTAAAAACGTCTTTAAGATTAGCCTTCGTACAAAAATGGTAACTCACGAAGGTTATTAAACAATCTCAGACCTTCCACATTTACACTGTCGATGTTTACGTACATCATCTAACGTCTAGCACACACGCGTCACCTTATTCCTGGCAGAAGTCCAGCGGATAAACTTTAACGTTTTACGGATAAATACCATTGCGAGCGAATGTTATTGAGCGGCTCTCAGTCGCTTGTAATGACTTGTGTATCGAAAAATCGGTTCACTGTATACTAATAACCTATTGCATGAATCGTTCAAAGATAACTCTTGTAGATAAAGTCAAAGGATGTTGGTAGCCAGCAGTTTGGACCAGCACGTCCAATAGAAAGAGCGGTAAATTTTGCGTGGACGACTTCACGAGCAATTAATCCCCAATGGGGTGCTATACTCATGTTGGAACACTTTCAAATGTTAGATTTCATCTGAGGTGCTACATCAAATTACACCATACCTAGATAAGTATTTGTGACTATCGTAAATTCAACAAAAAAAGATACGATTGGTTAAACTACACACTTGTATAAAAGACCGTATCAAACATTCACTTTTGGGCTATCTATTACTGTAATAAGGGTTTTCAGGTCCATTTATATACGCAAGTCATGCCTATTCACTTTACCAGATATTAATAATGTTACTTCATATGAGAAAAAGAAATTCACACCCGACATTGTCATTATCAATGCAATGCAATGCAACATTTATGCCGTAAAATCAGTATGACAACGCACTGAAGGAAAACTATTATTTTAGGGCCATAATTCTGTTAAACTGGGAAGAACATCCCAGTCTGATAGTCGTTACTATCTGGATTGGGGGACAAAGGGTTTAGTTCATTTACTGAACATATTGTTGTTTCTACAGAACAGATTGTAGGGACAATCCATAAAGTAATGCCAACTAAACTGGAATGTTGTACGTATTTTTAACAGAAGTATGGTACTTTAAACGATAATTTTATTCTAGTTTGACGGTAATCGGTTGAAGGGCCTGAACAATGCAAGCAAGTGGTTTTATGCACTGTTTGACGAGGGAAGCCAAGTTCACGTGAAGCATAGTGTATTGATTTGGAGGGGGTTAATTTGGGATGCTTCCTGCGCAACTTAAACAGTATCATCGCTGTATTGCATACGGGAGTCAACACTACCAGTCCCTTAAAATATTGAACTGTTTCGTAATACTTTAGTACAATTTGCCAGTTGTTTGGATACCCCAGTCTGCAAAACTACTACCAAAACAAATAATTTTTTTAGCTAAGTATAACCTTTAAAGATCATTTTAGTCCTCGTTCTGTTTTCCTTTTCTATCGTTTCACTTTATAAACGTTTTTAAAGCGGGTTACATAATGTATCGAAAGAAATATTATTTTTTACAAGAAGGTATTTATTGTCACTTTTTTTAATCGCTCTGACGTAGTTGAAAACTTAAGTAAATTGCTGTCAACGACGAGTATACTAATTTTAATCCAAATCAAACGGTTAAATAAGAAAAATGTTGATCTTGATTAAAATAATGACAATGATGGTAAATTTGTTAACAATGGTTAGTTTTGAAAAGCTATATTAGGTATGTAATGCGAAATTTTAGAGCAGTTAGGTAGTAAGGGCTTCACGAGGTCGCCTAACTTACAGGCGGAACCTGTAGTGCAGACGGGGAACATGGAAGAAATATATTTCCTTCTGGATTAACGAAACATCCCAAAATTTGCTTATGTGGATTTAAGAAATACCATATGAAACCGAAATCAGAATTAGCGGACCAGAAGTCGAACACGTCACCTTCTAGAACCAAGTGAAGCGTTTTATCACTTCGCCACCTTACTCTGAAATCGAGACGAAAAAACGAGTAAATGTCAACAAAACTGACTGTACAACAAGCTTGTTATTTGAAAAATATCTCTGACAGAGTAAATATTCAGAGAGTTATAGAGAAAAAAAGCATGAGAACAAGAAAGAAAACGAAGGAGAACGCGAGAGAATAAGAGAGAGAAAGAGAGAAGGAATACGAGGCAGAACACGAGAGAATATGGGAGAATGAAAGAACGAAATAGAAGAATAAGAGCGAATAGAGCGATAACATGACGAAAAACGAGAGACAGAGAGAGAGAGAATGAGAGAACGAGAGAAAGAGAGAGTACGGGGGAGAGAGTACAGTAGGGAGAGAGAACAGTAGGGAGTGAGAACAGGAGGGAGAGAGAACAGGAGGGAGAGAGAAGAGGCGGGAGAGAGAAGAGGCGGGAGAGAGAAGAGGCGGGAGAGAGAAGAGGAGGGAGAGAGAAGAGGAGGGGGAGAGAAGAGGAGGGGGAGAGAAGAGGAGGGAAATGGAACAGGAGGGGGAGAGAACAGGAGGTAGACATGGAGAGAGAAATGGAGAGAGAGAAATGGACAGAGAGAGAGAACGTGAGAGAGAAAACAGGAGAGAAATAGAATGGGAGAGAGAGAATGGGAGAGAGAGAACGGGAGAGAGAGAACGGAGAGAGAGAACGGGAGAGAGAAAGAGAACGATAGAAAGCTAGGGCGGGAGATAGAGAGGTAGTAAACTGACTACATAAAACTCGTAAGCGCCACGGAGGGAAGCCGGCGCCACGCACTGTGCTGCGCAGTACGTATCAGTTTTGCGCAACACCTAACATAAATGCGGCAGACGCACGGATCGTCATGTTCAACCGACTTCCCACAGCGATGCTTCTTAGGCCGTGTCCCAACTCGCTAAAAGAGTACTCTCTCGTCCAGTCTTGACGTCACAGAGGGTACTTTGTACAGTCCCAACTCAAAGGAAGAGTGTGCAATAGGAGAGTGAACGAGAGTGAGCGATGATGTTCCCTCGTAGCTCACTCTCGCACTCTCTGTGACAGCCATATTGTTTTAAAATTAAACCATTTCATTTGTGTTTGTTGAGAATTATTTTTACTCGTTGTTTTAATCCGCCGTTCTTGTATTTAATAAATATATTAAAGTAGATAACAACAATATCATGCATTTAATAGATCGTAGTTATTATAAAATCCAGATTTATCATCCCGTTTACTTTCGTGGCCTTGGGGGTAAACTATATATTTACATGCGAATAACTTATACAAATTTATGTAATGCACCGTGCAATTTAATTTAAAACACTGAAAATTAAATTAAATTAATTGAGACTCAAAAACATGTACCGTACAGAAAAATCAATGATGCCGAGTACAATGCTATATTTATAGACATATACTGTTTTTAAGTATATTTAATGTCCTCAAGGGCATCAATATAACTTGTAATTTTATCAGCAGTGAAGTAATCCAATGTTTATTTATTTATTTAATTTTTGAGGCATATATATGATTAAATCGTTTGCAGTGTCGATTTTTTGTTTGTATACTTACTATTACTGCCGATAGAATGCAGTGTGCCGAGTGGATAGTGCGAGAATAGACGTCCTAATTCGAATAAATTGAGCCAGAGTGAGCGAGAGGGAGAGTGCACAGTGAGAGTGTACACACTTTTGACTTGGGTGCACGGCCTTAGTCTGCCAGCATCGCTCAGCGCACTCTCTAGCTCCTGGTAACACTTCCCATATGATGTACGTTTCACGGCCAACTGAAAAGTCAAATATAAGTCCTTGACGCGTAGACTGTCGCCAGTTGTGCGCCTCGCGCTTAGAGACTACTATGCAAGTGATGAGAGCGTAGAAGTCGACCTTAACATTCCACTATACACCTGACGCACAAATTATTTGTTTTGAAGCCGTAAAATTTGTTTTAGGGTATAATTTAAAAATGTTTGTTTGAAGAACCAATTTGATGTATGTGTTCTTTAACATGTTTGCACTAAATTAGTTTATTGTGATAAATGCAATTTGTAAACAGTGACAGAAAAAAAAATGGAAACTAATTTTTTCTATCACTGTTTACAAATTGCGTTAGCCAAGTATTGCAAATTTAGGGCAGAATGTGCTCCTATTGTGCTTACTGTCTTCGTATTGCACAAAATTCAAAGCGGAGACAACATGACATTACAGAAAACCTTATACAGTATGGAAACGTCCAATTATTTTTATATGTACGAAATTAATATGAAGTCGTATTGATCCTTAAATTTGTTAATGTTGTTCCTGTTGATTGTCCTTCAGTTAAATATCTAAAACACACAGACATGGACACATATGTTCAATTACCTAAAGTAACTAGTAATAACCAGTAAGCCATAGTAAACATTTTATTTTCCATCTAAAACATTCAACGAAGTGCCGTTACATTTTCACATACTTTGTGTTGGTATGTAAATCAGCGTGAACGTAATTTAATTAAATTTAATATTGTAAAAGTGTGTTCCCTTTAATTCCAGTATCCTAATTTTAGGTAGGTATTTATTGCTTTAAAATGCAAACTGTTGAAAAAATATATAGTGGCCATACCACAGCTTTACATAAAAAAACTACCCTACATTTGAGTTATACCCAAAGGCTTAGTTAATATAGCAGTCCCTGTGTACATCTGCATTGGCCTAGACTGAATGAGTTTGACTGAATTGGATTTTTTATTATAACATGTAATCCAATCAAAAATACTTTACGGTTTACAAATTAATTTAAAATGTCCCTTTACGTAAATTAAAACGTAACTTAATAATTATATACATTTGAGGACTTCACTTACTTTCAGCAGGTTCACAAGGCGAACTAAAGTAGATTTTTCTACTTGCATAAAATGCTTCATCATTTTTACGTTAGGAGCACTTCTTCTTGTATGCTTTCCTGCATCCGTGCGGTGTGTAACGATGGAAACATGAGTGGTAGACGTTTTATTTTTACGGTAAAGCAATAAAGATAAAATTTGTGAGCTCTAGGAAAGTAGCAAGAAGATTGTAGGATAGTGGGAGGTGAAAGGATTACTCGATAAGCGCAGTATACCATTTAAGACTACCAAACTGCCAACAATCTGGAAAAATCTCTACATTTTAAAGCCTTGGCTGTGATTTAAGTTGGTATACTGCTGTACACACGTATTTTAGAAACCTGTGTCTGAGAAAGTAGTCACTGGAACATACTGCGAATTATAAATCACCAAACAACTTGTTAATCCCTTACCGATATATTTTCTGTGCTGTTTCAGTGATTATATCTACAAACGGGGAATAATTAATTTTATATTTGTTTGAAATAGTGATAGTTTAGATGTTACTTGGGAATACAGTTTCCTTTACAAAAAAAATTACCTCATCCAGTTTTCTCATAATGGCACTTCAAAGTTAAAATTTGCACGTTTTGAGTTCTTATAAGCCATAAAAAAACAATGAACATAATGCAATTTGAAAACTAGCACTGAAATTACATTTCACGAGCTACTGCTTGGCATGATTTAAAATCCATTACTAAATATTTTGTACCTAAAAAAATTATAAAATTTAGAATTTTAGCCACTATTATAGTTTTTTTTGATACAAACATATTTTGTAATTTATTTTAAAACATATTAAGCAGTGGCCCGTGACATGTACTTTCGGTGTGAATTTTTTCATTTGATTATGTTCGTTGGTTTTGTGGCTTACATGAACAATGATTACATACAAATTTTGACTTTGAAATGACTTTATAGGAAAACTAGCTGAGCTTTTTTTTGTGAAAAGAAAATGTTCTCCCAAGTAACCTCCACAAAACTAAGACTGTTTCATACAAATATAAAATTACAGTTTTTTCCCGTGTCACTAATCATACTGCATTTTCCTTAATTTATTCCTGACTCCGAGTTCAGCAAGATTAATTTGAAAGTATTTTAATAAGGACTTAGCTAGTTATATTACCTGTAATTACGCATACTGTATTCTAAATATTAAAGCGTAGTTATGAAATAATTAAGCTAGTTCAAAATGTAAGGTAGTAATTATCTCTCACAGTGTCATTTAGACTAAATCACTGCTGGTACCAATTTAACACACTAGTACGCATCTAATCGTGAAATGTAATGTTTCTGTTAAGAGACATTGCCGATAATTCATCGTACCCTTAATTTACTATAAGAAAGTGGATAATTTCAACAAAACAGGTGACGCATCCTTTTAATACTATTTTACAATAAAAGTCTCTTGTGATATTTGAACGATTTTTGCAATAGTGGTGGTATGATAAACTGAAGCGTGTTGTTGCTATACTCCATTGTTAGCGATTATTGTGAACTCGCAGAAAACTCACAATTACGTAAAAGTACTAGGCATGTGAAAATGATAAATGAAAAAAACAAACCGATGGAGATGGAAACGGCCAAAGTCGACAAGCATACGAGTAATTCCGAAATAGAAATACGTATTCTGTACAAATATACTATATACTACTATATTAGGGCTTCGGTTGATTTATTTTTCTGGTCATTTATAAACAATTGGAGATGTACAAGCGCTAATAGAGAGATCAACAGCACTCTAAAAAACGTCCTAACCAGTAATTGTATACAACAGTTATTTCGGACACACGCAATTATGGGCGGATATTGCCGTATTGCGGAAAAAACCACAATAAAAAAGCAAAGAAGGAAAGCCTGTAAGCTGTAGTCAACATACATAAAACATACAGATAATTCCTGAAAGGAATTTAGTCGTATCCCAGAAGACGACACTAGGACAAAAAACAGATTCAAATCAACGCAAAATGACAACCCAAGTGGAATATAGTCGACTGGAGAAAGATGTCACAAAAATAACAAAGGGCAGAGATAACGGCAACATTCGCCCGCAGTGGCGTACGTCCAAAATAACGGTTCCATTTATAATATGAACCCATTGCAGGAATCGTTCGAAGATCACAGTAATTGAAGCTGGGACACTTTCGAAATTTAGCAACTGTTGAGTCTGGTAACATCAGTATAACAGTTGATTGTATAAATAAAAAATGGGAATAATACCACTGGTGCGTGGGAAACAATGTTTCCCTCCATACTTTCTTAGCGCTCCTAAATTGGACGAAAAGTGTTGTTTATACCATAAATTTCTTAAAAAGGGACAATAGTTCAGTTTGGTTGTCTTTTCTATTTGGGTTGTTACAAGAACCACTTGTTCTGCAGAAGAAGAAAATAGCATCTTGCATCTACAGAATATATTCTTACTTGTACAGGACAGATTGCAATAGGAACAATCCATATAGAACAGACAACCAGACTGGACAGTTGTCCCAATTTATCCTGTAATAATACTTAAATTCGGGAATTATATCTGCGTGATAAGTTTAGAAATTAAATTCTTTAAGAAAGGTCAACATACAAACTAACAGTACATTTAGTAGCAAAGATGCGAATGAAATTGAAATTGAAATCGCTCAGATTCGTGGTTGTGGGTGACAGCAAGATGTTCGCAATATTCGGTTCTCGTCTCGGAATTTCTCCAACCTCGTTATCTCTACTGCGAGCATGTTCATTGTGATCCCGCGGCGAAGAGCTTTGTTTCTACGTTTTTTTCTTTATTTCTCTCTCTCTCTCTCTCTCTCTCTCTCTCTCTCTCTGTCGTCCGCGAGGCACAGTAGTACGTAAGTAAGTAAGTATGTAACCGCATAGAAGC
Organism: Medauroidea extradentata; assembly: GCA_003012365.1. Classification (NCBI taxonomy): domain Eukaryota; kingdom Metazoa; phylum Arthropoda; class Insecta; order Phasmatodea; family Phasmatidae; genus Medauroidea; species Medauroidea extradentata. The sequence goes on from PNEQ01129249.1 coordinate 12,691, forward strand.
ACGATCTTTGGTCGACTCTTCTCGCGCAGTGCCCCAACTTCATCCGCGCAACGCGCTCGCGTACAGCGACGCTCCGCGAACCTAACCTGCGACGTCCCTCCGAAGTTCGGCTGCGTGTTCAGCTGTGACCAACTGAAGTTGGGTGTTTTATTTATTTTTTTTGCGATATCCGATGGTTTGTAGTGCGTGTGCGGAATCCCTGAAAACCAATATCGGTTAACGGCAGGAGAAAGCGAAACTGAGATCTCTCCGCTGCTAACCCCATTGCGTGAGAACAAATATGACGTCAATTCGTGTACTGTTCATACGTATTCGTCTTCGACCTTTGTTACCAAGTGTTCAGTGAGAGGTTTCCCCCACAACGGATGTGCGTGTGATGAACTACATCAAGGTTTAGAAGTATTTGGCTTACGCATTTTGAAGTTTATTCCAGGTATGTTTGCAGTAAAAAGTTTCCTTTTTTCATTTGGGTAAGTACAATTATTTTGTTCACCAGCAACAAAAATATCTGTGGAACCTCGTGAGAAACAATCAAATATGACTTCGTAATGTTTTTCCCCCTGGAGAGCCCCGAAATCCCGCTACGCCAGCGTGAGACCCTGTACAGTTCTGTAGATCTCCGGCATGCATATTAGTATCTAGGCCAAGTGGAGTATAGGATGCGTCTCATGGTAAAGGCAATTCGGGATAAAGCGAGCACTCAAAAAAACCCTACTAGAGTTCTCTTTTCAGACCATTTGTATCTTTCCGCGACGGGAAATATCTAACCTCTCCGGACACGTCACTTGATCTTTGCACGTGTAAGATAAAGTGTGCGTCAGTAAGTACATATATAAATTAATAAAGAATAGTTTATGAATTATTTAAATACAATTTTTGTCTATTTCGGTTGATTTTTTTCAATATTGTTGAATTTAAATAGGAAAATACACGGGACTAAATTGCGTAATTTCGCTGCTCACCATTCAAGCAGTAAGGGAGCTAAGTTAATGTTGAATCATATGCAGTAATGGCTAGTAATATTTTCATAGGTTAAATTTTTAGTACTCACTTTATTACGGAAAACCTATAAGCCCTATACACCTTAGGCCGGGTTTAACCTGTAAAATGGTCCCTTGCATCGCGGCTAAGCAGGGTTGTCTGGTGTCATGGCAACAATTGACGCCATGTGCACATCCCGAAGAAGGAATGTAGGGCACAGCAAACCAACAAAGCGGATAGAGTGTTGGATAAATCTGGGCGACAGTCACGGAAGTTAAAAGCCATTAAATTATATTGCTGGATCAAGGGCAGAAGATAGTAGGGTATATTAGATCGTGAAGATAAATTTTGTGAGATTTATGCAGGGGTGATAACGAAATGTGTCGAGCCGCTTCTGGATTGTAACCAGGATCGTACCGCAGTAACACGACCCTGGTGGCGGAAGACAGAACTTAACCTTCCACCTGCAGACGCCAGTAATCTCTCTCAAATGCAGAAAAAAAAAAGGGTAGTTCCAGGGAAAATAGTGAAGTGTAGGAATAGGACGTCATACTTTCGAGTCTTCGATTTAGTTCAGGTGACTTGTTTCCTTCTTACTATAACAAGAATGATTCTAAGCCAAGAACAAAATTGCTAACGAGACGTATTGCTATATTTTCTGTTTATTTTTGCAGTATTTTAAAACATTCCAAAAATTTACATCGAATTGCGTCGAATATTCAGTCATTTTAAATCCTCAGGCTGCCAAGAAAGCATTTCTTCCGAGAAATTAGATGTCTCGATTTGCTTCGTTCTTTACGTCTTTTTTTTTACACTAAAAACTATGTAATTTTTCATCTACTTGTTGGTGCTTAGGGCTTTTACTTCCCATGTACTTCTGACTTGGAAACCACTAACTGCTAATTTTAGAGCCATTCATTTCTTGGCCGATGTAAGGCTTGGAATTGTGGCGCGTTAGTTAATTTCTATTTGTGCCTTATCAGCAGCTATTTCAGAAATAGTCTTTCCTGTTGTGGGTTCATAAAAAACGCTTCTATATTTTCTGTATGTAATACTAAACATAGACGAAATCCCTCTATGGTCAGTAACACTGAACACGTTCTACGTACTCTCCACTGTATGAAGTTAGTCCCACAGGAATGTTTATGCATTTATTGCCAAGTACAGGATTAAAATAATCACAGTTATGTAACGGTGTGTGATCATTTGGGGTTATTGGATATTATCTGAATCATGTTCCTGCTTATATTTTAATTTCGTTCTTAAGTTATACACGAATCTTTTTAGAACACTTTGTGTGTGAATCACATGTTAAAAGTAATGAGAAAGGTACATCAAATAAAGGTAAAATTCGCAACTCTTAAATTGCAAATAAGTGACAGACCTTACTAATGGCTAGGAACAATCTAAATTACTGTTAATAAGAGATAACTACTGATTCATCTAGATCCCTGAGCATATGATGGCGTAGATGTTAATATAACATTACTAAAAGACAAAGTGAAATAATTCTTGGAACGTCATTATTTATTCACGTGAATTTCGCTAAGGCATGTCATACTTCAGCGGCTGCTTTTCTCACGAAGTTAAGTCTTAAAGTACCGGGCCATATTATAAATGTTACTCTTTAATAGAAAGAATAAAAAAATTTAACTTGGTCGATATGCGGTACACGTGCAGTTTATGGTTTTTAAATTGCGACGAGCGAGAATTAACAACTTGTTTTTTACTGCGACAACTGCCTCAGGGAAAGTACATTGCGAACGCGAACTTCTAAACGTAATAAATTTTTTCTCCCTTCCTTCAAAGTTATTTCATTATAAAGGTTCTGGTGTCCACTCGACAGATATGACGTATTTTAAATATTGTTCTAAATTCCAGACAAACACACAAACTTCATTGTTTGTTACAGTTCGGACCTTTTGTGACTAAGTGAGAATTATTGTAAAAGTACTTGATGCCTCGGTTGGCTACGTTGTACAATTTTCATTAGAAAATATCTTGGAAATACTTTTTATTTACGGTTTATGCCCTTAGTAGTATCTGCAGTATGTTTGTCGTCCATACACAGTAGTATTATGTACGTCATTTATTATATATTTCTTTATTCCGTTGGCACAATACGGAAAAACTTTTATTAATGGTCCTTTACTATGCATGCACTTTCACATCGTGGAGATAAATTTTTCTTCCTCAGTGCAAGCAAATATTCCTTAAATATTCATCATAGATCATTCTTTGCCTGCTGCTGACGTCATCGGGGAGGAACACGGTAAGGGATGCGGGGGGATTGCTGGAAATCCGACGACTTAAAGGAAGAGAAGGAGCAGGCATACGAAGAGAATTTAGTATTTCCTTGTTATCATAAGTTAGCTCCCTTGTACGACTTACCATTTTCCTGGTACCGACTTTTTTGAAAATGTCTCAGATTAATCTTCTGTCTGCTCGGAAGCCTACGCAGCACTACAGCGTCTTGTTAAAAAATTCCAACAAGCTCCCGTTTTGATTAATAATCGTAGGCAGGCAAATTTTTAATATACATAGCTTTAATGGTAATGGAACAACACTTAATTTCTGTCGTGATTAATTATTATGAACATTACTGTAGTAGGTATAAACACTTCAGCTATGACACTGAATAAGTCCTTTCAATTTAGTTCTATGTGTCAGAAGCATACATTTACACTATCTATAACGGCGTTCATAAAATCGCTGGGGATGGGAAAAAGGGGGGGGGATTTGGCACAGTGGCTAGAACACTCGCCTCCCACCAAGGCGATCCGTGTTCGATTCCTGGCGGGGTTTGTCCCTGGATTTTCGCATGTGGGAAACATGCCGGACGCCACCGCTAGTCTGCCGGTTTTCTCAGGGATGTCCCGTTTCCCCCACTCCTTCATTCCGGCGTTGATCCATACTCACCTCTCACCGACTTACCTGTTAAGTACTGATCAAAATCTCTTCACTTCACTTCATTCCTAAAACATATCAAAGGCGACGTTTCTAACCCTACAGCGGCATTACTAAATAATTTCCGAATATCCAACCTGTGTGGTTTTGTTGATGCCCACTTGAATTAATGGGTCGCGTTTTCTTTAATTTCGCTTTCACATTAGCCTTTATTTCTTACGTGTACAACCGCCATCCGATGCACCACAGAAACATATCGATGTTAATAATAATCGCTAACGACACATAAACATATTACACAATATTGTTATTACTACGGCTTTAACCTAAGGAAAAATACCTCTAATTAAATTGTACTGCAAATTTATTAAAAAAATTTTGAAGTTGTGCATAAGCTTTTCCTTATGCTTATTTTACCAAATTGCGAACTAATGACAGTACACAATTCTGAATTTGAATACTTCCAGAGGAAAATTTTGGCTTACTTTTGTTGAATTGTTCTTGGTACGCAACCTTGCACCAAGTTTTCTTCAAAAAATTGCTCTAAAAATAAGTAAAACCATACATGATTAAAGCAGTAAGTATCTTTGCAATGTAAATGCATACCTGTAATTTTAAAAGCTTTTTTCCATACACATAACCGTATAAATATTTTCATAAGCTTGTATTTTTCTTCGAAAGTAGGCTAAATGTGGATAAAACACTTACTTATTAAAGTGCTTGAACCAAGTAATCTCTCGACTCTGCAGGAAAATTTGAATAGGCCGTTTAAAGTAAGTTGAGCATTTTCGCAAATTTTCAACATCTCGTGAAGTAAAAATGTCTCACTTAGGCCTAAGAAAAGTAAACATTTATTTGAATATGTTTAGCTTGACGGAAACAAATATTGCATTACAGGAGAGAAAGTTAACAACATTTTCTTCAGTGATACAAATTATTTCTTAAAAGTTTTTCTTGAAACAGTTTCATTTTCTTTGCAACGGACATAACTGTTTTCAAAAATAAGCATGTATTGTAAAAAAATTACAGTTTACGTGGTCGTAAATATTATCACTACATTCGTTCGATAGTAACATACGTTTTGTTGATTTTCCTGAATACTTTTTCTTTTAATTTACGATTTCGCTGCTTTGCAGTGGTTCATTTATGAACTACTAGCTTGTTCCCGCAACTTAATTTGCAGGGGTTTCAATTTAATGCTATAGTACACCTCAAACAAAAAAATTTTGAAAAGTGCTAAATGGGGTAAAATGATGTCAGGGTCACTAATGTCCGTTTTTAAAAGGAAAATTGTTCCATAAATATTTTTTGGGTATCTGTTCCGTCGCTGTACCACGTTTTGCCGTTCCCCGCCCAATTTTAGCAGAAATTTCATCGCAGTTGGATGACGGGTGTACAACCGCTTAGAAGACGAACAATCAATCATTTTTATGACATAAGCTAGCAGTCCGCCTGCGGCATTGCCCGCGTGTATTACTAGTAACAGCGAGTAGTTACTTCAATTGTGCGCTAGTCAGTTGGTTCAAGTGGCGTACAATATAGCTGTTGTATACAAATTTTGACTGACGATGTATTACGCAAAAACTATGAGGGATAAATGAATTTAATAAGAGCAAAGTTGAGTAATAACGTATGTCTAAAATAAGAAAAAAAATACTTGGTACAGTATTAATTAAAAATAAAAGTAAGACTGAAAATTACTGTAGACCGTGCAGTTAGTGTCGTTATATTTTGCCCTTTAGATAATAAAACTGTGCATTTTTTCCCTGTGCTATGCCGCACATATTTGTGTGCAATGTTTCTTGTACCATGTACGTTTTGTTTTCAGTTTTTAATTTATTTAAATGTGTTACTTTTGTAAGCGCTCGTGACGTTGGAATCGTGCACCCCCACATAACCACTCGCTAATAAATACGCTATATAGAGCTCCTCTCATAGGCGGTTCAGAATAGAGTGTACATTTAAAAAAACCTGCTAAAGTTCTATTTTCAGTCGATTTGTATCTTTCCGCTCGTAACGGCTAACGACGAAAAATATATAACCCCTCTGGACACACCACCTGATGTTTGCGGGGGTAAGATAAATCGTGTGATCGGTAGGTACCTATATTGTTTGATAAAAATTTTTAATTTGTTATATAAAATACAATTTTGTCGATTTCGGTTGATATCGTTTCATAATTGCTGCATTTAAATAGGAAAATACACGGAAGTATGTTGCGTAATTTCGCTGGCAACCATTCAAGTAGTAAGGGGACTGTCGTTATTGTTGAATTATACGCAGTAACGGCTATTTATATATCTCAAATGTTACGTTTTTAGTGCTCACATTATCCCTACCGACCTCTAGATAGGGATAGGAAAATTTCGCGAATTCGATTACCTACATGTTGAAATCAAATATCCTATGTATACCCAAGCCCTAATCATTTTTCCACTAGCTGATACTCGGTGGAACAACAGACAATGAATAGATGGGGCGTGAGTTTGTGTAGAACAATGAATTCTATCATGCGTGTCGTTAAATACGATATATTTTTCTGTCCCTGCCTATAGATGTGTACGGTTGAGGTGAAAACAAAATACATTTGTAAGAGGCTGTTGGAATGACCGTGAAATTTGCTAGGTTTGGCACAAATAGCCAGTAGATGGTAACATCAAAAAAATATATACTTCCTCTAGCTGGAGAGCTGGCGGAAGAGTTACCTAACAACGTACAAACAAGATCTGCACTCTGCTGTCTCGGAGAAGGTAATTGGTGGTGTCGTTTCGTCGCCAGGGACGTTGGGTAGAATACACACACACCTCTCTGGCAACTACTCTCGGGCTGGGCCGGACCTCAATACCACAATCGGCCCGTGTGGACGCAACAGGAAGTTGGTAACGAGGCGGCCCCGCCCTTGGAAACGATCCACTACTCCGGGCCTCTTAGGGCCCTTATCTCCGCCATGTTGTGGCAGAAGACATCACTACCGACACTTGAACATGGCGATAGGCTCCAACATGCCATGTATAACACTGAAGGTTTTGTGCCAATATTGGTTATCTTTTATATGAAGCACAGTGTCCCTCTTAAGGGGGAGTGTTGGACAGTTTTGAGCCATAACATTTATATAAATTGTATTATCAAAATTTTCTCTTCGACAAAGCATAGGATATATTCTTGGTAAACTGCTTGACATAAACAATAATGGAATTTTTCATTAATTTGTCATGCAGAATCGTTGCAAGGAAATACGTTGACCTATAATTCCTTTGTATTGACTCTGCGGGACAAAATAATGAAAAAAATCATTATTGTTTATGTCAACGAGTTTACCAAGAATATATCCTATGCTTTGTCGAAGAGAAAATATTGTTAACAAAATTTGAATAAATGTTACGGTTCAAAAACTGAAAATACAATAATATTGTCTAACTCCCCCTTAAGGCGGCCGCCTACCCCACGCTTCAAATGCGTTGCAGCGTGTTCGTAAACAAGTTTTTTCTACGAAAATATTCCACTTGTGCCCGTTGTGCCAACGTACGAAAAGAAAACAAACCTCAGACAAGGTCTAAACCTCTTTGTTAAGACGCCACGCTCATTAAAAACACTGTTTCTAAGCCTTCCAAAATGGCTAAAAACGGCCTTTTCAAACTGCCGTACTTCAAAATGTACTAACCGGATGTACGTGAAACTCAGATTGCGACCTGCACTGAACTTAATGAAGACTTTCGATCAATAAAATTATATGGTCACCGCTTAGTGTCCATAGTAAAAACAGTGCGGCGGGAAGCTTGCACGCTAGTTCAGTGCTTGGCTCGTTGTGGCGACGAGGCATTTGATGCGCGCTTCAAGGTCGACCCTAATGCTCCGTCGCTTTTGAGCCTCTCAAGCTCAGGTAGACGGTGGCCTTAAGCCGGCCTACGTAGCGTAGTTGGTTAAGGGCGCGGTCTACCGCAATTTTCATCACCATTTTTTATTTTTTATTTGTACCAGATATTTGTTTTCTTATTTTAGACACAAAACGTGACTAAATTTGGCTCTTATGAAATTTTTTTATCTCTCATAGTTTTCGCGTAATGGCTTGTTAAAGTCATAGTTTGCGTGTTACCGTTTTAACGACTACACTAAAACCAACTGATATACCAAACTCAAAAAAATCACAGTGGATATAGACATTGCAGGCTACAATGTCATACTCATAAAATTAAAGAAGAAAAATTATTTGATTTTAAAAAAATGCTGAAACTGAAAATAAAAATTTGAAAAATTCAATATTTTTTTTTTAAAAATACAAATGATAAAGATATATTTCATAAAAAGTGTTTATAAACAACCAAACATTAAAAAACAGTGTGATGTTGTCCCTTAAGGACACCAAGGATCGCAAGTCAACCGTACATGGCGCGGAGTACAAACTATTTATATTTTATATTTAAATTTCATTAAACCTACAAACATTTTTAATAACAAGTACCTAAGGTGAAAATGTATTTGTAATGAGAGTATTTGCAAAATTACCCGTCAAAGTAAAAATTTTACAATGTTTTTATGTACAAACAATACAATAAAATTCCATGCTATGTGATTACGTAACGTAACAAATACATAAACAAATTAATTTTTAGAAAATTTAACAAGTAGGAATGTAATATTTTACCTTTATTAACCTAATCTTTTTTTCTAACAAAATTGTCTTACGAAATTTTTAAGACATCTATAAATAAACGCATGGGAAAATTTTTTATGCAATTTAAACTGAAAAACCCTTTATTTGTGAATTTTTTAAAAAAGTTTTGGTGCAGTTGTTCAGCACGTTAAAAATTTATTATTTTTTGTACGCGAGTAATGTTTCAGTATTGTCAGTCATAATTCATAATCTTAGCTTTGCAGTGTTCTGTCTGTAAGGAATTAGAAACCTTAACGTATATACAAAAGTACAAAAGCAATTGGCTCAGATAAAAAACAAACATATTTTTTGTGGTCAACAACGTTTAAAAAAGTAATTTAGTTCGCTGTATTACTTAAATTAGCCATTGCTTGTATTATAATTTATCGTAAACCAGTTAATGAGTACGTTAAGATTATTTTTGAGGGAATGGCTAATGTACATCAATGTTTGTGTTTAATGTTTTTCAATTAGATAATAAGGAATTAGAATACTTACAGCAAACGAATTCTCGTCAGTTGTGTGCACGTTTCCCTGGAGATAATTGCGAAAATGTAGGCCTACAGGTTTCGCCACAGCAAGACATGTTAAAAGGAATAATTTTCTGTAATGACGTGATGGTTTTATCACTTGTCTTATGTTGGCACGGTCTACAGCAATTTTCATTGGCATATTTTTATTTTTATGTTTGTAGCATATATTTTTTCTTAGTATGACTAAATTTTGCTCTCATGAAATTTTTTGATCTCTCATAGTTATGCGTAATGGCTCGTAAATGTCAAAATGTGCATGTTTAAAGCACGACACTAAAACCAACTGACATACCAAACTGAAAAAAAAAATACAATGATTGACGAGTATGGCGTAAGACCAAAAAACTTACGATGTTCATAATACGAACCCATTGTAAGAATCGTTCAAAGATGACCAAAAAACTTACGATGTTCATAATACGAACCCATTGTAAGAATCGTTCAAAGATCACAGTGAATAGCGATGTTGTAGGCTACAAAGTCCGCTATATATTAACAGTAAGGAAATTATTTTGTGTTTAAAAACAAAAATCTTGAAAAGAGTATACATGCGTGTAACGTTCTTTGAATACTGTTAATAAGCAGACATAACGCTGGTATTTTCGAACAAATTTATGTCGGCCGAAGCTCTACACCGTTCGGCGGCCAAGGCAAGTTACCATGCCTTTTCGTGATAAGTCTCAAAATAAAAACAATTAGTCAAAACTCTGTATGTCTTCTATAGCCTGACTTGTTCCTCTAAAACAACATTTCTCAAAAATCCTTTTAAAAGTACTGAATGAAGTGAATGCAAGTTGTTGATAAAAGTTCAAAATTTACTCACGAGTAATTTGAAATATTAGATTGTGATTATTTGATGTAGGTTATGGTTATCAATTTATTTTGTAAAATGCTTTTTCTTAGTCATGTAGCTTTTTTTAAACTGGCGTTTCTCAATTTAATTTTCATATCTGTATGGACATATAATTTTGTGATAAATACATCATCGATATCTTAAATTAAAGAAAAAAATACCTAATAAGAAACCATACAATTCTCCCTACAGGTTTAGTTTACTCTACAAATATGTCCACTTGAATGACCGGTCAATTAGTATTGTTATTTGTGGTATGTTGTGCAAAGAGTATCTTTTAACGTCACAAGATATATTCCAAACTTGTGCTAGACAATCCCTCGAAACAAATCCCGCCAGAGAACATCTCGTGCTAGAGTGCTCTTGTGCGTGATTGGAAGATATATTTTGCCTTATTTCCTTGAAAGTTTTGTAAGAAATGTTTGTTCGTATCAAGGGCTGCAAGACCAATGCTGACGGCCTATCTCTATGTGTTACCAAATTGAACGGTGCCATATTGCAGTCCGTGACGTGAGATGTCCTATACGTAACTTTTTGTTGAAAAAAAAAATCGTTACCCCCACCCTAGCTAAAGTACACAATTCCCAATCTTCGCCTGCAATACGTCAGCGTTCAATTTGGCCATGTAACAAAAGAGCAACGTAACTGTCTAGTTCTTATATAACGTCTATGGTTCGTATTCGTCGTTCTCTGCTAGTTATGTGACCCTGTAAGGAATTGTTTGTAAATTTACCATAATCATGTATAGGAGTGCTAAAGAAGTAAATATGATAAAATTGTTTTCCCATACATCAAAAGTATCGTTTCTGTATATTTTTAAGGAACTGTGAAATGTAAATTTATGTTACCAGACTTGTATGGTAACAATGCTCAACATTTGTTCTCTTTACAAGTTGAAGTATGGTGTAAGTGGTTCAGGGTAGAGTGAGCACTCAAAAAAGCTCTGCTGGATTTCTATTTTCAGGCAATTTGTATCCTTCCGCGCTTAACGGCTGACGATGGCAAATGTCTAACCCAGGGAGGGCCAACCCTGTGCCCGCGGACCAAACTTGAATGGCTCACCAAAAGCTAAAACATTTGCGGTATATTTTCAAAAATATTTACCTTACTTTGAAAAAAAACTATGATTTAATAACTGACAAAGCTCATTTTAAAACACCGCGGAGACTGTGTTAGGACTTAAAAGAATAATGAACAGTTCAGAAAGTGTGAGTATGTTACCCCCTGCAAAGGCTGTCTCTGTCTGCCGGCATTGCCCGTTAATTTTTTTGTGGACTTTTAGTGAGGTACGGGGTGTAAATTGTGTACTGACGTCAGGACTATATAGTTAAAATTCTGATCTCGTGAAAAGTAACAAGAGTTAAAATTATATATGGTGACCCGTGGAATGATTTGAATATACTTTTCGACCATAACTACAAAAAGGTTGGACTTCCCTGGTCTAACCCACGGTCGTAGAAGAACAGGTCTGGACACTCGCCTGGAAACTTGACCCCCTTGTTGTTTGGCTGCAGTTCACTAAGTTCACAATAATGCTAAACTTTTGGCGCTGCAGTTAGGGCGGTCGGCTCAAACTCCGCCCACTTCCTTTCCGTTAAGATAAACAATTTATCATAACGTATTTTTTTATCAATGTATGAAATGCTTCCTTCGCTCACAATTTAAAATCGTGGCTCCAGAAATCTTTATTTACTTTATAATGTTAGCAATGGAAAAAAAGTGGGCGGAGTTTGAGTCCGACCACCTGGATTACAGCGCCAAAAAGTACAACATATCGGTAACTCGACGAACTACAGCCAAACAACAAGGGGGTCAAGCAAAATACATTGGTAGATAGGCGAGTGTCCAGACTCTTGCTAAGTAAGTCATGCAGTTGGCTCGAGCCAATATACTTTAATTAAAACGTTTATTTATTTTACGAAACACAAGTATGTCGCGTTTAGTTGGCTTAGTTTCAGAATTGTTGTATTTAAATAGGAAAATACACGGAACTACGTTCGGCAATTCACTGCCAACCATACAAGCAGTAAGGTAACTACTGTTGATGTGATATTACGTGCAATAACGACTAGTGTTTTTTTTTCAAAGGTTAAATCTTCTGTGCTCAGTTTATCCCGAACGACCTATGTGTCCCACACTGAGTGTGAGTTAATAACTTCCATTACTATTAAGGAAGATTTTTCATATTGTAAATGTACATCATCCAGAAAAGTAGTAAAATATCAGTATGTGAAGTCCAGCAAAGATGAGGGAAAAGGCAATATTTTACTCCCGCCAAAAAAAAAATACTTATGTTAGGACAAAACAAAAATCGTGCAGGGGAATGCTGAAGGGATACAGTAAACATAATATAACTTAATATAAACTGCATGTCTGCTTATTGATTTAAACGCTAAAATAATAATTTTGAAGGAGGTATTTCTTGCCAAATTACTTCGCAGTAATAATTTTTGATGACTCCACTTCTTAGTAAGAACGTATGAGTTTATGAACATACACCAATACTTATGATTTGTTGATAAAACCTGTCGAACATTGAATATGCAACCCACGATGACAACAAAGCGGTTGATCGTAAACTGATGTGCTTGATGCAGAAAAAAACTTTCAGTGTTTGTTTTCGTCTGTTTGTTCTGTTGGTGTTTTGTAGCGGTCTGACTGAATTTCCAACTCGGAATTTCTTGGCATTCCTTGCCGACTGCTCTGTCGTCTGTTGTCTCATAATTACTTGTGTTTTGTCAGCTGTTGTCTAGAATCTCTTTATAACTTTACTTTGAGTGTTTACTTCTATTTCTTGGTTTTTCGTTTAAATCTGTATGTTCTGTTGTAGTTTGACTGTACTCCTAATATCACGTTTATTAATAAAAATATTTTAAAAGTGTTATTTTCACGTTAGGTCTTTTCGTTACGATCAGCAGGCTTGTTGTTTTCATGTATTGTATTTCAATATTTTACAGGTTTTATCAACAAATCATAAGCGTTGGTATATGTTCATAAACCCATACATTATTATTATCAAGTCCCATTGCTACAAACGTTCAAACATCTCATACTCCTTGATGGTGGCAACAAAATGTTCTTGTGATAAGTACAAACATATTTGGCATGGTAAATACCAGCAAAGTATTTTGTTGCTGCACCAAAAATGTTTTTCTGTTCTGTAATCCGAGGCCATCAGGTTTTCTCGCTCAAAGCGTATAGTTTTTATGCTAGTTTGACATGCAGGTTAGTCTCTCAGCTTTTATCTTCGGAATTTTGTTGGCATTTTCGCATGAACTTTCTTACACAATTCCACACATTTCGCGTGGAGCAAAAGCTGCTTTGCCATTAGATTGAAAGGGTATTTCTGATATGCCGACGTGCCTCGCTCACCCACGCGGTGAGTTGATGCAGTCATTGTTTTATGAAAATAGCATAGACCTATTGGATTTAGTTTCTGAAATAGCATTTATTAAATCGGAAAGTTTTATTCGTTCGTGGAATATGTAATAATCCCTGTTGGCCAGATGTAAGTGGGACGTAGTTATGTAAAAATGAACCAAACCACAATGTAATTAATTTTAATATAATCATACCAAGTAGAAGGAGGTGGTCCAGAACGTGTCGTAGAAAAGTAACAAGCATAAAATCGTTTTGTTTGAAGAAAAATTAAAGCCCAGAAAAAGTGGTTTATACAAGGTTTAGATACACACAGTAGATTTTGACCTTAAATATCATAGTTCCAGTGAACTGAGAGTTGGCTCCTTTTTGCATAACTACGCCTTTTCTTCCATGAATACAGTGTATGCACGGCAAATATTCGTTATTAATATTTCTGCCGAGCACCATTAAAGCGAATCAAAACTTCTTTCGTAAAATAGAACACAATAGTAGAATTATTAATAATATTTCAATTCAGTTTTGAAACGTCTGCATGGTAGTTTTACGCCAGTGTTAGAAACTAGTTTCTTTTCGTAGGAGGGTGTGTTATGCATTTTTATGACAATTATCCCTCTCCCTTCAACTGCTTGTTGGATAAGAGCTATGAAACACCGTTACATTTCTTGACAGCTCGTGCTGCGTCCTTCAGGCATACAGTATTATTCATGGTTTGCAACACCACACATAAAAAAAGTTTGTTCTGTATTCCGTTCGCACAAATAATAAAACTATGTCACGAATTAGGATGAGCTCGTTCGCTGAAGAAGTAATCATGGTGAGGGAGAGAGAGAGAGAGAAAGAGAATAAAAAGTGGGTGGAGGGAGGAACAGAGGGAGAGGTAATTAGAGAAATTTATGTAACTGTGTAAAATAAGTAAATTTTTCCTTCTTATCGTTGATCATAAGAACATTTTTGCGTACGTTATAGTGGTGTGCATGTCTTAATATTTTAAACAAAACTGTTTAAAATTATGAATAAAATTAATAAGAGCAATAATTAACATAAATCTCAACAAATGGATGCCGAATGAGTTGGAGCAATAGTGAGACACTGTACTTGCAATCCAAGTCTTGGCCAATCACCCTGAATTTTTAACGGGTTCCTGAAATCACTCTAAGCTAATGCCGGGGTGGTTCCTTGCAAAATTTAATGGTAAATTCCTCCTCCGTTTATTGTACGTCTAAAACAATGGTTCAGTCACAAATGACCTTCCTATTGCTGAGGCGTTATACTGAGAAAAAAAGGATTGTTACAATCGCCTGTATATGTGTTTGAAAATGGCGAACCAAAAATATTCGTTTGCCTGGATGATTTTTCTGTCTCAAAAGGAGGGTTTAAACATGTTGAAGGTACATTTTATTTGAACCACAAAACCAGGTTTTGTCATGCTCCATAGATTTTTCACACAACTTGTTTCGTCGAATACAAACGTATCTATGGTTGAATGAAGGAAAACTGTCCTTATAGTTAGCCCAACTACTACCAACAAATTGATAATGATTTAAAGATAAAATTATATCAAGAAAGTATATATATATATATAAACGATGCCGTAAACGTCTTATATGGTAAATGTATCTTGTTCAACGTTAATGTTTGACCTAAACGTGTTTTAATAGACTGTAGGATTCGCAGACAAATAAAATTAACTGTTGACTAGAACACGCAGCAAAAGCAGACATAATTATTCAACGTATGTAATTTTTCTGTCGCGTTTTGAAAAAAGGAAGCACGCACATTTGTGTAAACAGTGATACGGACGACAATAAGGCGGTGTTCTCTCTCACCCCAAGTCAAACAAGTTCAAGGGTGAATTTCGATGCTTACGTACACAGTTACACAAAGCGAAGGGGCTTAAAAGGGTTTGACAGTTTTTTGTTTCCTGGTTGGCAACACGAAGAATAGTTCGTTCACAAAAAATTCTTATCTCCACAGTTGTGCAACTTTGTTACAAGACAATGTAAGATAGACTTTTCTTAGTGCACGGAGCCGTAGAGGGATATAACCATGTAGCCGTTATCGCATATCGCGTTCTGCATCCAAGAGTTGGTCGCTATTGACACACATGCGGGAATTTTTTTCTTTTCCAATTCTACATGTTGGGACAAGACACTGGGTTACTCTCTATTTCCAAGGGCGGAAAACGTGACAGACAATGTACGCTGGTGGGTATTCTCGTGGTACATCAGTTTCTCCCGCTCTATCGTTCCGCCACTGCTCCATGTCCACCGCACATCATGTTCACCGGTGCTCAATACTAATATTTTAGGTGAGTAGATATTTTTTCAGCGCTTAACATCTAGGTCTTTAGCGCTGGTGAGAGGCGACGAGGTGTGTATGGAGCAGCGACCGGAGTGAGAGGCGGGAGAAACGGGAGATCCCCGAGAAAACCCGCCGACCAACGGCATCGTACGGAACGGTTCCCTCATTCGAAAATCCGGGGATTGATCCCGCCGGGAATCAAGAGGCGAGTGATCTGACCATTCGGCCACTAAGGGCCCTATAGATTTCAAGTACTGTACAGATCAATATGTTTATAAATTTCACGTCGTTACATACAGAATGTTCCGTAATAAGTGGTCGTAAATCACGTGGATTAGAGAGAACGCAAAATGAAATATTTGCCAGTGAAAATTTGTACACAGAGGTTTGTCCATGCAACTGTGCAGGTTTTTGTTTCCGGAACAAATTCCATTGACAAATAGTGTTTCTTTCTGAGTTCTCTACCATCTATGTCAGTCATGGGCAAAGTACAGCCCGTGGGCCAAGTTGCTTCCCTTCGGGTTAGTCAATCTGGCCCGCGACGTGGATTTAAATAACCCCTACAGTTACACTAGGACAACATGTATTTTCTGTGTAGCTAGAATAGCTTGCCCATGTCTGATCTAGGTTATTTGCTAATTACGAAACATCCTGTGTATCTTGATGTGCTATGAGATCTCCTTTGTCAAGCGCAAGTGGCCGCTAAACTAATCCTTCAGCTACATTACTGCGTGTTTGAAATGAGAGTTGTTTTTTGTACGGTTGCCTTGTGAAAATAAAACAATTTCGACAGTGACGGAACGATACCATTAAAACAGCACGCGTACTATCCAACTGATCCATCTCAAACAGTAATAACTATATGCAAACGAAAACTGAGGCATGCCTCAGAATTTTTTTACAGTCACGTCCAATAAAATTACAATATTAACCTTTAGTTTCCTAGAGAAATTAAAACGACGAAAATCCTGCAAGCTATTTGAAGTGTCGTATGTGTATCAGGGAAGCGACACTTGATGTGCGTGGCAGAATTTCCCTTATCGTTTGCTTGCTTTATTTGTGTTTAGACGCAAGCAATGACTTAACGTAGCCGCAGTACTGAGATGGCCCTCAAAGCTATTCTGGTTTAGCAAACTTTGTAAACCATGAAATGCGAGCTGACTTTAATCATTATTTTTGAACAATTAAACGACCTACATAAGTACAGTGGTGTTATTTAACATAGTTTTAAGTTTTGTATGATTTTATTGTTAACTTTTTGTGTGTTATGACCCAGCTGTCGATTACTGGCTAAAGTCACCACCTTATAAATTTACATTTATTATAATCACAGTCATAATCACAATCACCATCAAAATAACAATTACAATCACAGTATCAATCACCATCATAGCCCCCATCACAATCATCATCACAATCGCAGTCGTAACCAATGACCATCACAAACAACATCACCATAACAACGACCATCACTAATATTGTAATTTCTTTACAAATCTTTGTATTATCATCCACAGCTTCAGATTTTTTGAAGTATTTTTCTTCGTCCTTGGCTTCAGTTCAAATCGCTATTATCTCTATTAATTTGTTTCATCTTCTTCTGCTCATTGATTTTTCACTCTCGACATCGTAATTCACATCAACATCTTCAACCACATTGACATCTTCGTATTCATCCAACTTGAAAATCAACAGCTTTAACATCTTAATTTTTCAACACAATTACTTAATTTTAAACAGAATGAACATCTTCATAAACAATCATTCTATTTTCAATTACGTTAACGTTTTCATCTCTAGCCACGTTATATTCATCTTGAACATCTTTAACATATTCATAATTTGCATGCACTTGCATCTTGATGCAGATGGTGGTGACATTACCTTTGTTGCAGAGAGCGGCTAGCGGGAATAATGGCTTGAGGCTGGAGCTGGACGGCGTAGCCAGCTGAGATATGAACTCGACAGACTTCAACCAGACTCTGGAGGAGTACCTACTGGAGGTGCGCGGTCCCAAGCACCTTCCCAACAACATCGTCATACCAATCACCATCGTCTACGTGCTGATCTTCGTGACGGGAGTCTTCGGCAATGTTGCCGTGTGCATGGTGATAGTGCGCAACGCGTCCATGCGCACCGCCACCAACTACTACCTATTCAGTCTGTCTGTGTCCGACCTCACGCTGCTCATCCTGGGTGAGTGCCGGGCTCGGCTTCCACGCACCTAGCTGTACGTTTCTCGCTTGGGGATGCACGTTCCACGCACCTAGCTGTATGTCCCAACTTACCTGTTCCTTGCACCACATGTGATCTGTGATGAGCTGAATAGTTGCGAAATTCTTCTTTTTAAAGGTACTGGTGTAAGTAAAGTTAACAGTGGACCGTGAACACTAGTACCTTGTCAAAATATCGTATTAACATTTAAACTATAATTTGTGACAAATATAACAGAAATGGCTTCCTAAGATACATTATTAGGCCTATCTCAACCCTTTTCAATATCACTCATTCAAAGTGCAGTAGTTTTGCAATTAAGTTAGTTGCTCTAAGCAGCGAGAAGGCATATAAATTATAAACATACTAAAGTCAACAACAATTTTTATAATATTTATAATGTTTATTAAATCAGTAAATAAAATCTTTCTACGAAAAGTATTAAAAGTCCAACCAATAAGTCACACTAAGCTGTAGATGGAAAGTATTACAAAGTTGAAACCACTCCGAATAAGAGAGAATATGAAACTTGCAAACCTGATCCATTTCGCGATTATGTTATAAGTCATAAAGATTAAAATGGTAAAATACAACGAAACATCCTTAGATAAGTTTTCATTGGTAGACTGCCACATGTCACAAATCGTTTCAGATCTGCGAGACGTGGGGATAATACATGCTGTATGGTTTATTAACTTCCTTTCATTTAGATGGTTAACAGTAACAAAAATACATGTCAAGCATGCGTGTATGTATGTAGGTGTGTGTATGTATATATATACACATACACACACAAGTTTCTTTGTATAGTCACTAGATAATACTGGCGCGTTTCGACTCTGTGAAACATCAATACACTTCAAATGAATTCGCAAGCATTGAAAAATTTCCATATTTTTAAAAGTTTGTATGTTTATATACTTTCTATTAAGTATGTATGACCTGCTCTTTTGTTCAGAAATCAAATATGGGGTTGTTCTATAGCTTTACTATTTAACTTAATAATTTCTTTTTTACTTTTTAGTTTGATAGTTTATTGATTGAAACGTCTTTAAAGAAAATGGTTTGACGTTTATTTTATACATCCGCAAGACGTACTGTCGAGGAGTTCTGCAAACTTATAAAACAAGGGCGTAGTAACTGAGTGCACAATTGAACTATCCTTTAATAAAAATGCAGGGAATATATGTAAACACTAGCAGTTCGCCCGCGGCTTTGCTCGCGTGAGTTATGCACAGCAAATAATATTTGTTTTAATTGCAAAACCTCTTTGTACACCGTATGAGCAGTTCAGTCATCAAGTGTTAGAATGACAAAGCTACTAGTCGAGTTAACTCTGCAACAGGATAAGTAGCTATTGCTATCCTTGCGAAAAGCAGTCTTAATTAAATTTGTCCCTGCCACTAACAGCGACTTAAACTGGGACTTATTTATAGTCACAGCAAAGTTACAGACTTCTAAATGTAAGAC
Organism: Medauroidea extradentata; assembly: GCA_003012365.1. Classification (NCBI taxonomy): domain Eukaryota; kingdom Metazoa; phylum Arthropoda; class Insecta; order Phasmatodea; family Phasmatidae; genus Medauroidea; species Medauroidea extradentata. Next base: position 31,982 of record PNEQ01129249.1, read on the forward strand.
GGTAATTGAATGAAATACGCAGTTTACGTGGTATGAAGACTGAATTCCCCTGAGCACAACCATTTGTGATGATTCCTGAATAACATACTTGTTTTTCAAAACCTTCACTTAAAGTTAAGTACCATTAGGAATTTTTGGCGGGATAATGTTTTGCAGAATTATAAAATTATTTGGTCCCCCAACCTTGATGTTAGTGAGATCATATACAGGGATGACGCTGTCGAGTAACTTTAGTGGATAGTAGACTGCATAATACATTTTTACCACTTATGATAACTTCATCTAATTGCACTCGCATGTAATCTGTCTTGCATTTTTTGTGTCAAAATTGCACATCTGCAAAGCTTTAATGGAATTTGAGCCAAGAACTTTTGGAACTATAGACCGGAGCTATAAACAACTGCGCAACTTGATGTCGAAATTATTAATTAAATCTAAATTTAAAATAAAAAATTACTTTCATAAACTCGTAGGGGTTGTACAGCAATACGTCTCGCTATAATAGTAGGACGAATCTCCTATATAATTTTATTCTCACTGGTCGTGCTTGTTTTCAGATCGTCTGTCTTGAAAGTGTACAAACTAAGTTTTCTTCTTAATAATTAAGTTATCATATAAAATAAAACTTGCATTACAATTTTTAAATACTTACGTAAGCATCATTCTGACGCGAACACCACCTCAATGTAAACTGGTTAGATAAGTATCATCGGTTGATAAAAAACTAATTTTATGCCATTTTCACCCCTTTAGGTATCGAATTTAGAAAAATCTTAATTTCACACCCTAAATATTTGTTCAAGTATTTAAGTGAAGTGATAATCACGACGATAGCTCGTTCAGTCGAAGCAAAATCGTCCATTCATTAAAAATCACATATAACCGCTGTGCAGTACTGGGAGTTCAAATTTTGAAAAATCTTAAAACCATTTTGCGGCCACTTACCTATTTCTCATCCTGAAGCAGTAATAAACGGAATATCTTGATGGCTTCGATATATTTAGAAGATTTATCTAAAATACATTCCGTGTCTTTTCACCGCCTAAGAGACTGAATTTCGAAAAAAAAACCTTTAATCACATTTTAGACTACTTTACTGGCGTCTCTTGAACGTGAAAAACACGACAATAACCCGCTGGGTTCAAGATATATCGACGATTAATTGAAGACACTTTAACTACTTTTCACCTCCTTAGGTGGTGAATTTCGAAAATTCGTGAAATTACTTTTCAGGTATTTGAATAAGCATCAATCGAAAACAAAAATCACGTCGCTACATAAAAATCAATGGGATCGTTGTGTGTGTGTGTGTGTGTGTGTGTGTGTGTGTATATATATATATATATATATATATATATATATATATATATATATATATATATACAGTGAATCGAAAACATATTTTAACATTTTAGGGCCGAATTCGTAAAAAATATTTTAATTGTTCTTGGAATATTTACAAAAGCACCCATTTAAAGCAGAGATCACTTCGTTATCTCGATTGGTTCTATAGATATGGAGGAATAATCTAAAACACATTTCACGTATTTTAACCCCATTAATTAAAGAATTTTGAAACGTCTTCGAGTTCTGTCATAGACATTTGTATATGTAACCAAAGAAAGTAAAAATAACGACGAAAGCCAATTGTGTTTCAAAGATATGGACGATTCACAAAAACACATTTTGCCCCTTTTTACTGCTTGGGGGTAGAAAATAAAAAAATCCTTAATCTGCTTCTTGGGTATTTACGTGAGCAACATTTTGAAGTGAATACCAACGTTTTATCCCCAAGAATTCGATAGATATCGATAGTTAATCGGAAACACATTTAAGGTATTTTCACCCCCCTAAATGTTGAATTTTGAAATATTTTTAAATTGGCGAATATGTATTTTTATGTGTGTCCTATGAAAGTAAAAATAACGATGACAGGCCGTCGGGTTCGAGCTCTACCGACGTTCTTTCGGAAATTAATTTCATCCCTTTCCACCCCCTTGGAGGTCGAATTTCGAAAAATCCCTTCTGAGTACTCACCTACGAACTGAGAGGAACCCACACAAAAATTTCACGAATCTAGTTTCAGTGATTTGGGCTGCAGTTTTATATGTCAGTCAGTCAGTGTTCATTTATATATATATACGTATATATAATTAATTTTATGTTAATATTAAAAATGTGTGTCTTAATATTGCTCGACCCGTTTTTCGTGCTTGTAAGCTTCTCTCACACATATACAACTTTGAGGTATGCGAGCGGTACGCTGTCTTGAAAAATATAAGGTTACGTAATCACCCTGGACAAATCTTTGGATGTGCACACTCCTTCAGTAGGGTTTCTCGAAATTGGTGTAGGTGACTGACGGTTTGGATTCTTAATAAAGGCTCTGGCCGATTCATTCTCTGTTTATTGTTTAGCAGTAGCAAGTTTGTAGAACCTGTTCTCAGACACGTGGATTGCTAAATGAAATAATAGGTACATGATGTTCTGCCCACCAATAAATATTACAAATTCAAGTGCATCAGATATTGTTCAGGAAAATGTGGAACGTTATTGCTTTCTTGAGTTGTCCTCAAATTTTTCTTTATGCTTTTTTTTTGTTATCAATTTCGCTAATGTTACACGCACGCGGAAAGAATGAATACAGAATTGTCTAATCGTTTATGTATTTTTCCTGCACCCTGCCAGCCTTAGAAGTAACTGTAAACTTTTATAGTGTCAATTAGTTAAAAAAGATGTACTTTAAATTCCACCATAAACGACTTATTAGTAGGTTCAAGTCAAGGAAGTGTGGTCATGCTGTTTGCCTTCCTTTTCCAATCCAGCATACAAGGTAAAAATTAATCATGTACTTAAACGTAATCGAGGAAGCAAAACAAACCAAACCAGCATGTTCTCAGGTGTACTAAAGCACAAACATTGCTTAGCCATTAATACATGTTTGAGCAGGTAGATTTTTTTTGTCGTCCGATTTGTCTAGTAAGGATTCGTCTGGCTTGTATACTTTTGTTACTTTTATGCTAAGTATATTGTTGATTGTTTATACGGCGAAAAAATCTACAAAGAGTACTTTTGAAAAGAAACTGGTAGACTTTTACTGTCATATGTTTCTGACTTTTCGTAGTTAAAAACTGCATAGTTTCATTACTTACGTAATAAAGTTAGGTTATCATAATATCATTAGTATGAATCTACACATATTACTGCAATTTATTTTCTAACAGACAAACAGTTTCAACTATGACAAACTGAATATATTAGTTTTGAAATGAGGTGAAGGGGCAACACGACATCCATGCCCGGGCCAGAATTTTAACGCAAGACCTCTCTCGCCGTAGTCCAGCGCCTAACGCAGGCCGGCATCATTTGGTGAAGAAATAAAAAAACTGGGACCGAAGGTTAAGGCCTGCAGTTAATCCACCCTGTTATAGTTTGACATTTCTTTCCTAAAATACATAAAAGTAGTATTTTGAGTTAGATAAATCTACCCCGCAAAGTAAAGAAAGCCCTGGTTTTATCAGAACTCTTACGGCGTAGTATAAATTTGTTCGAAAACCAAAATAAATAACAAATTTGTGTAAACGCATGTTCAGGCGTATTTCACTACATGTATTTAATGGACATAGTTTTTCTTTTAAATGCTATTTGTGGTTACTATATTCAAATCCAGAGTGAAGTATGTTCTCAGAGCCGAGGTTAACATTTGGCGGGAAGATTCATATAGTCCAGAAGCTTCGGAAGAGATGGGAAAAGTGAAGTTAACAACCCCTATTCATCTCACCACTTCTGTGAGAACAGAATTTTGTGAAGCGCACAAAACTTTTTGAACTGAATCGCTTTTCACTTTCCGGCGTCTGATGACTGTTCTGTAACACATCACAATCTACATTTTTCGGGGAGAAAAGACTTGAAAAGTTTTCCAACTAACAGTTTCCAAAAACAGTAAAATAAAAAAAGCTGACGTTTGAGACTTTATTTCTGAAACTTTTACAAGATTTTAAATAAATCCATTACTGCGGCTGGATATCTGCTTTCAATGACGTATTTATTGGCAAAATGTATAATAAAATTACCTACGTTTAGCCTGTTTACTGTTGGAATAAGTCTATTAATAATCTTAATACTGTTTCAGCCTGAAAACCTCACACAGCCAGAGTTCTGTGTTGGCAAAGCGTTGAAACTACTGTACAGCAAAGTAAAATACTAAGAGAAATAACTATAAGAATAATTCAAACATTTATCAATTTTAAGTTTTGCGTGCTCTCTTACAACTTCACGGTCTTGACAGAAGTACGTGAGGGAAATGGGAAGCGAATCAGCCAGAACCTGACTTTACGGACCGTTTACTGGTGTATTCACTAAACCATTGAAATCTGAAATCAGGATGACCAGAGCCGAGAATCTAATCCGGGTACTCCCGAATGAGAATATGAGTATTTTTCCTCTGCTCCGTCTTGCTCTTAGATGAAACACGGAATATAATAAACGAAAATATCAAGCAGACCGAATCATCATGACATCATGTTTCAAACTAACATTCCTGGAGTAAAAGGAAGATATGTTTCTCGGTACAAATTAAAGTGACTATTCCTGCAGTACTAAGGCCTCGCTCATTAGGTTTGCAGTTTCAAAATTTTATTTTTTAAACGTAAATTAACACATAAATCGAAAATTCATTCCTACAGTTTTAAACTTATATATTATCGATTATATCTGATTTTTTTCTGTTGCAATACACCAAACGGATTTGTAGATTTTTGCCCCTGAAAAATATCACATATTTAGTTGGAAAAATAAGCCAAAATAATATTTTTTTGCTAGCAAATGGTACATTATTAAAAAAATTGCTGCGGCGAAATTGTGTATCGTATGACAGTACATAGTCTCAAAATGTTTCAAAGCATTTGGTTAAAAAATATTCGCGTTATTTGCAATTGTTTGAAATAAATGAACGATCGTGGACTTAAAGTGGTCACCTGGGTGAACATATTTGGCGCATTTAAGGCCTAGAAGTGCGGAAGCTTGTAAGGACGACACAATACGCCCATCACGCCTCGTCCTAGCCTCTAGGCGCAAGTCGCTGTACCGGCGTTCAGTTCAGTCTTTCGCAACCAACTCGCCTGTATGAGACAGTCAGCGGTGACCATATCATTTTATGACATAATATTGAAGATAAACCTGTATTACCGCCTATAGCTTTTGAAAAAATTCTGCGCAAAGCCTTTCATACCTAAATGGTCCTCACTCGTTTTTACTATTTTCGGCAGCTTTTTTTTTTTTTTTTTTTTTTTTTGGAGATACATAGATGACATGATGTGGATGTAAACGTGTCACGAGTATCATTCTGTGAATGCTGTTTCTAAGCATACACAACTTACACACGCTGATAAGTTTTCGAATTATTTTGTACTTACTGGATTCTTGCACACAGATCAGCGGCCCGGGCAGGCGACCATCTTAAGAGCGCGGTAGACAGCAAATTAAGCCATTTTATTTATTCCTATATTTGTACTTTATATTTTTTCCTTTCTTAGCCCTAAATTGTGACTACGTTTTGCTCTTGTGAAATTTTTTAATCTATCGCAGTTTTTGCGTAATGGCTTGTCAAAGTCAAAACTTGCGTGTTACGGTTGTAGGAACGACACTTAAACCAACTGATTTACAGAATTGAAATGATTCACATTGAATAACGATTTTGTAGGCTATAAGGTATTACACACACAAATAAAATATCCTTGTATTATTTTTTTATTTTAATTTTAATTTCTAAATATTTTTTTTAAATATACATTTCCATCGCATTGATGTATGTAAAATAACTACATCTGGTTATGCACTACCATTGCACAACTCTTGCCAAAGATCGTATCAATGTCCGGTTTAGAACCGGTATGCATATTTCTCTGAGGAAACTGGGAAAGAAAATGGTAACAGACATTTTCATCACAATGGAGTATGTCCAAAAAAACTGTATCCAGTCTAGCAATGGTAACTTCTTCTCGTAACTTAATTTTAAATATAACGATGCTAATTTAAACCATTCATATTTTATATAGCTAACAGCCAGATAATTAAGGCATTTAATATCGTGTACATTTTAAAGTTTATGGAGAAACGTGAAGCTTTTTTTTTTCTGCGTGTGGCCCTTCGTGAGGCTGTCTGACACTTGTGGCCTTTCTGTTTAATAACTGTTATTAGATATTCCTGTGCTACACTTTTCTTATCATATTTCAATTTCACACTAATTGCCATTATATAACATATACAGGCCGTAGATGCAGTCTAACCTACAATGAGAGAAAACTTTTGATTGTGCCTAAGAAATATTTGTATGCAAACACGAAAATTGAACGCCAAACTAATTTGCTTTAACCAAACAAAGGAGCTTCGTAAACTAAAACCAGCTTAGATGCATTTAAACTTTTGGAAAGCATACAAAAATGATTTTATAGAAAATATTTGTGTTTTTCCGCTTTCTGCTTAAACCAATAGTTACGAATTTAATAAATAGCGCTCTTGGATAAATACGATCATTTAACGTGTGCAGAAATAAACATGCTTTACTCTGCTCGTTAAGATTGCCCTCGCTACGATAAAATCAGAGCTTAAAAATCAGAAATTCCGTGAATGGAATATGTTGTGTTTGATCGTGCACAAACATCGGCTCTTGTAAACAAACACAGTGCGCTCGCGTTTCACGAAGCCGGCGGGATTCTGACAAGCGGAAAAACATCAAAACCAATAATTTAAAAAGCTAACAGAAATTCGTTGGGAGGGAGGGGGTGGCAGAATGACACCCTCGGCCAGCGGGACTCCCACCCAACTGACAGACCTTTGAGATGGAATCCCTGGGAACCGGTCATCAATGAACACGACATAAAATAACTGCAGGGTGTGTTTGAATCCGCCGGTTTGGAAATTTCGAATGGTTTGCTGTAATCGTCAAAGAACAGCGTGGCGTATGGCAAAGTAGAAATATAGAACGTTTTAGTTTTTTCTTATTTAGGCGTGGCATTTTAAATAAATATTTAATTATTTTCTAATTGGGAATGTTATTTTGTCATTTCAGTGTTTCGTGCAATAAAATCTTATCTTAAACTACTGTTCAGCTAAGTGTCTATTTATGATAATTAAATGCAGTAGATTAAACGTTTAAAATTTCTTTATAATACGTATTATATATAAAATAAAATAAATTCATTTTATTTTATTTTCTAGTAGATATGTATTTGGTTACAACAGAAACGCGAGCAATGTGACATGAATAAATTACAACAGACTATTTTAATATTTAGTTTACGCCAAATTATCTCAAATCTAAACCCTTCAAATATCGAGGTCCTACTCGTGGTCAAGCGTGTAATTTAGTAACCTAACTTGCATTCTTGTAACGGTTTCGAACCTAGGTAAGATACTCTGGCGAGGAACAGAAAAGCACACAGACGACACTTCCTCTGCTCTCGTGGCGTGCTAAGATCCAGACTATGTTCAGTTAAGAACCTTGTTACTCGGGCAGAGGATAATTACTTGTCACGTGACCACACGTACTACATTTTTAACTCATAAATTATCTGATAATTTACTGCCAAAATAATTTTGTAACGAGACAAGTACACTGTAGAAACCTTTCAACGCGTGTTCATGAAATGTTTGTAGTCGATATTGTGCTGGAGTGTAAACACACAGTACATCTTTAATATGTTACTGCCACCTCCTTTGTTGCAGTTATTCATTTTCGTTTAGTAAGTTACTGGCGTGATGATTTATTGGCAATGACTCCAAGTAGAAATATGACTTTTTACTATTAGGTGCGTGATTATGAATTATATTGGTATATTGTACTAGGATTGATTTAGTGTATATAACATGGCAAATTTTGGATTAGCTAAATTATTTAATTATCGCTCTTCAATATTTCGAATACAATGTGGGTATTGAAGGGAAGTGTAACTAAGTCCACATTAAAATATTTTCAAGTCAATTTTGCCAATTTTTGAATTATGAAGATAAGAAGAAATATCAGCACGATTAATGACGCTTATTCTGGTAATTGGAGTGAAATATATTTGGCCTCACTTGCAGCACGTTTATCATCCCGGAAAAATATGCGCCGTCTAGTCTCTCGTCTGTGACGTAATTTTGTCATACACTCTTGTTAGCCTACTTCTTATAAGGAAACATTTTTAACAAAAATCAACAGTGACTTTAAAAATATATACTCTGAAAAAAAAAAAAAAAGATCACTCAAAAGTAAAAACTAATTTATACTATTTTAAGACTATTCAGAATACAATTAATTTATTAGAACAATAATATACAACTAATGTTATTTTTGAAGTCGGTGCCTGCCAAGCTTTTAAGAAATTTTACGAAATTTCCTAAAATTGACAAAATATATTTAAAGTTACGTTAATTCGATAATGTAGCAATACCAAATCAAACCAATTTACAAATGAACACATCGACACGTTAATTACAAATAAACCTTAATAAACCTATTCACAAGAATAAACTAAACAGGAACCTAACGCGACCCCTCTAAAATATATTCACAAATGAACACAGATGTCGTGTAAAACAAATATAAATATCTTAAGGCGATTCCAAGCATCAAGAAACCACAATTGAATGCAATTAGAGAAAACTTATTGCATACAAGGGCATATAAAATTTAGATATCGGATACAACTGTCAACGACGTCCGCCCTCACGCGTCTGTTTTTTATTTTCGTGTGGACATCGATGTATTGTCACTACATGTGTTCATCAGCACAAACTTCACGGGTGGCTGTACGTTCATAATATTGAAAAAAGAGCGGTGGTTGCTGTACTCATTGTTTGATTTAGATCTAGTCTGTTTGTCTTGACCTGTACCCAAGAGCTTTTTCGCCATTTACATTCCACCTTACATAGTGTTTCTCGGACGACCGAAGCGCAGGGGTGGAATGGGTTGTTTTGGTGAAGGGAGGGAGGGAGGGTGCTGGTTGTATTCTTCGCCCACCAAAGGGAAGGTACGAGCTTCTGCCAGTGGCTTGCCCTGGTCTGGCCGCAGTTATCTGGGCCTCGCCCGCGCAGACAGTTGGTTTAATCGAGCGGCAAACTGGAATGGATATAACCGCAGTCTCCACCATCACCACTACCACCACCACCCGAAAAACTGTGAACCCCTTCGCTACAACGACGGTGCGATCTCTAACTTGTCGTGGGAAAGGGGGGGGGGCAGCGTTTTCTGCACGATTTCGTGCGGGAAGCTTTTCCAGGAGAGGCCTGCAGGGTATCGTTGTTTCGGCGTTCCCTTCATCTTGCATTCACAGAAATAATTATAACAGGCCCCTAAATTAATCGTGAGCGTGGGCAGAAATAAAAACAATTTGCATCACAAATCCGTGGATTTCGAGGAAAGTTGATTTGGGGATGACGGGAAGCTACACTTGATGGCGGTGACTCACGTAAGGGATGATTCATGACTGGAAGAAGAGTAAGGGTGAATGCGAGTGAGTGATGAGGCTTTGGTCAGCACTTAGGGCGCTGTCTACCCCAGAGACCTGGTGGAACAAGGGTAGGGAATTATACAGGATGTCCCATAAGTCATGAAACATAAGGAAACATGATTTGTGTTTATTTGTTGCAGACTGGCCAATAAAAGATTGGTTTGCTCAAAGAGGAACGTAAATAGATCATCTTGTTGTGCGGGAGAAGTTTGAGACACGTAGCTGCAGAATTTTACAGACTGAACCCCGAACGGACGCTCATCACATTCTCGCGTGTGTACAAATTATTTTCCTATGTTTCTTGAATTATGGGACAGACTCTATGTTAGATTATGTTTGGTGTGGCTCATTGTCTGTCCAATGTACACATTTTTTACCGACCGAATTTTGTGTTCATCTCAAATCACATTTCTATGGGATTCCTTAGGCTGTTATTTATTGTCCGGAAATATATTAATTAAAATTATTTTCTTACAAAAAAAAAACATTTTCTATACTTTCATTCCGCCCACCAAGGCGATCCGAGTTGGAAATCTTTTCGAGGCCGATCCAGATCTACGCACGTGGGGATATTGCCAATGACACAGGTTTTCTCGGAGTCTTCCATTTCCCCCGAGCCTTCATTTCGGCGTTGTTCCATACTCACAATTAATGACTTGTTCTTAGAGGCTACGAAGAGGCGTGATGTATCGCCCTTAGCGCTCCGTACTTAACACTATAGGCCTCAAATGCGCAATATTTGTCCGCCCAAGTAGCTATTTTAAGGTATTTGTCTGCCTTGGCATGGCAGGGTGATCAAAAATTTGTCAGATAAACGTTTGCTGACTAATTGTTCAACGTACGTACATGAGCAATATCTACTTACGAGTAGCAATCAATTATCATTACGCGTGTGTATAACCATCTCAAGTCCTCAAGTAATATTTGAAGATTATTTTGCCGAATGTGTCAAAAATTGGTTTCTATGTAGTCCTTCTTAGGTATGACAAACTTTATGTAAACCTTCAAGAATGTATAGGCAAGTGAATACACCTTTACGCTTAAAATTACACCTTAAAATGATACGGCAACTGTTGAACGTCTTAATAGCAGCTAGCTTTAGGCGATAAGAATGCACACGAGTTCAGGGACGTGTCGTTCAGGGACTGAATGAGGCATGATGCGTGTGCATGGATTGACCTTAGCACATCCGCACTTTGATACATGGAGGCGCCAAATGTGTCCACCAGATGACCAACAAAGAAACTTAGATATCTTACGAGGCGGGATACACCTGACACGCGAGTTGTTTCCCGGGACATAGGACCTTTGTTAGAGTTTATTGAATTTATGAACGGAGAGTCGAACATTCTTTGAAACATTAAAAGGTAAACATATATTTACATTTAAGCACCAAGAGAATACGATATTTGAAACCTGAATAATTTTAGGAATGTTATGAAAGTATACGAAGTATTCTACTTAACAACTGTTTTTACAATAGTACTCCCAACCTCAGTTTTTTTTTTTTTTTTCGGTTTACCTTCTTTTCTATCCTCACCACCAAAATTTGCACAAAGAATTCAAACGATTTTTAAAACTATGCTTTGAAAATTTGAGACATTGTGCAGTCGTTCAATGCGCAATAATGTATCAAGACTGTTTAAAAAAATTATTGTCGAAATCATTCTGAAACAGCTAGGCATTTCCTTAAGTGAGAAAGTTTGAAGAAATGAATTAGCACATAAGAGGAGCGTAAAACAGATTTAATTTTCCCGTTTAAGGAGCGGTAAGAGGGAAGCGATAAGGGTCATTTTAACACGCTCGACAAGAACCACATAGCCTATAAACGCAGAACAAGGAAATGGAACGCACAGGTTTAGTTTAGGCTGTTTTCTGTGGGACTTGGCAACAACCCTACAATTTTATTTATCGGTAATGTGTAGTTAAGTCCAGCGCATGTTTCAGTCTTTAAAAATCACGTATCTTGTTAACATTTTGGAAGTTACCAGCAGTCAGGAAAGCCATTTCTAGTAAATGCGCCACTTTTTAAATATGTAGAACCATCGTTTAAATTGTGTTTTTATTGTAAAAAATTGTATTAAGAATCGTTTAGAAGCTTCGCATGAAAAAATATAATAGTAAAACGCTACATTAGTTCATACACCACTTATACAGATTTATTTGGTAATTTCTGGGCATTTTGGTCACGTTTACGTCCCCTCGAACAGCACAGCAGTTATTTATTATTAAATCATTTAGTTCTTATTTATAAGTTTTGATTCATTTATGTGAATTATTTATTTAAATATGCACTACACTCTAGCGCCGCGGAGGCAGACTTACACTGAAATAACGGTTTTGTGGTGACTGCAAAACATTTTGTCAATATGGACCTCACCAAATTTTTTTGTAGTGACTACTAAAATTTTTTGGTTTCCCCAATAATGTTTTGCAGTGGCATACAAAAAATTTTGTAACCAGTGCAAAAATATTTGGTGAGGTCCATATTGACAAAATGTTTTGCAGTCACCACAAAACCGTTTTTTCAGTGTAGGCGAGTATGGAACAATGATGGAATGCAAGAGCAGTTAAAATGGGAACAGTCCGAGGAAACCCCCGACCAGTAATAACGTCCGCCATTTTTCCTTCATGTGAAAATGTGAAAATCGGGAGTGACCCTCACCAAGGAATAGAAACTGGATTGTCATGGCGGTAGGCGAGTGGTCTAACCACTATATCACCACGACCTAGTTGGGTGAGACTGCATTCGTCATGTACGCGTAGAAGAGTGTCGTGTGTGCTGTGACGTAATATGGCCTTCGTATGTTTAGGCTGGGCAGCACGTAGCTGGGGCCATGATAACATTTTGTTTACCTCGGCGGGCAACACTGTTCTGTTCGGACGTCGAGAAAGCTATGGGAAGATCGGGAAGGAGAGATGATTCCTCTATAAGCACGTATGATGTGATTCCATTAGAAAATGTTGCTCTGAAGTTCGCCTTCGAGGTGCGTGGCGAACCTTTTGTTGCATTGAATGCACATACGCTCGGAATGTATATTGGAAACGCAAATTAAAACAATTAGATTTACAATAGTTGTGTCTGTAAAAAATACAATACCTGTATTTGTAACATTGCTTATAATTGAATTTGTATTATTCATTTTATTGTGAACCTGAAAATAACTTACATACCAAGTTCACATACAAACTTTTCGATTTATTGTACTTTATTATAGTATTCAAGACAGAGGGCATATATTTATCTTTCTAAATCTTACAGTGCTGTATGTATTTTACATGCATTGTAACATACTTCTAGCAAATTACATACCAGAGGATGTTATTTATAAATAACTTATTATTTCTGTTAAACACGTAAAAAGAGTAAACAAATAATTTTTCAAGGAAAATGACTGTAATTTTAAAAATATTTGACAACTCAGTGCACATATTAGTAACATAAGGCAGGTAGTACGCGTTCAGAAACAAATCAAAACTACTTTTAAAACGTCATGAATGAAAACATCGATGTCAAAACTTTTACCCCTCTAAATGCTGAACGTGATATAGTACTTATAAAACTGTTACATTGTTTACATGAAAATATTTTATCGAGTTGTTTGTTTTGATTTGCTACAGTAAATTTCAAAATATATCTTAATTTTGAAGTAACTGTAGGTTTTTTATGAATGTATATTTTATTTTATTTCATTTACGTCTCAAGTTGTACATGGCGAAATTAAGGCGTACGCCTTTTCTTACATTTAACCATGGAAATTACAAATTATAAAGTTATTAATAAATTAAACATAACAACAATAGCAAACTGATGAAATTTGCGTTTACAAATGCAGCTATGTCTAATTTTAGAAAATAAATTGCTTCAACAAGAAATGAATTTTATATAAAGAATAAAAAAGTAATGAAAATTTTATCACTTAAATTCTAATAACATATGATCTAGTACAAACATTTTAAAGTAACAATTTTGGTTTCAAAATAAATAACATGTTTAATGTAAAAGAAAACAAATTATTACTAATATTTTAAAATACCAGAAAACTTAATTAGTTAAACAAGAATTTTCAAGTTACAACTGTTGCTTGAAAAATTTTCTGTTTTAAAATGTTTTTTAAAGCCCAATGTAGAAGTTATGGCTATTATTTCTTCTGGGAGCTCATTCCACGCTTTGGATACAGATACACAAAATAACTTTGCAAAATTTTGCAATTTACAGGCCGGTAAAGATAACATTTTTTTAATTTACGCACCTGGTTTGACGATTGTGTTTATTTAGGCCTACTATTAACTGGAAAAGCTAATATAAATATTTATGTTGCTTACAATACAGAGTTCTATGTAGCAATTACAGCGATTTAAGTTTACGCTTCTCCTTCAAACGCAGCCAATTTAACTTTTCATAATATAGTGTAATATGGTCCCTTCGTTTTAGATTGGAAATAAAACGAACGCAGGCGTTCTGAAGTCTTTGTAACTTTGAAGAATATTCCTCATTCATGTCAATTAGCAATAAGTCACAATAGTTGAAGTGCGGGAATACCAGACTTTCAATAAGTACCTTTTTTATATTCTCAGATAGAAAGCGTTCGAATTTTTGTAACGAATGTAGACAACGATTAACTTTGTGTTTATATAGCAATATATGCTCTCTACAGATAACTCAATTATCTAACTAGTGACGTTCTGACCTGCTCGTTATAGGTACAGATTAAAATCCCGAGCAGATCAAACATGATTCTACGTTTAACAGACGTAACATACATAAAATAATACCGGGACGTGACTTCCTTCGTGTAATGTTGCCACATTGTGCACGTAAAATAAAATGACGTACAACATTTTGTGTCACTAACGCTTTCGTCTCCAATTTAACCCAGGATTCGGGTGGTGTAGATCTCATTATGCATTTTTTTTACGGAGGTCATGTATATAAGTGTGTATATACAACGCAGTATTTTACGGCCGTTGTAAGCATGTTCTTCGCTTTTTTGAGGCAGCCACGTCACTATATTCTTGACAGTTGTTGCAGATGCCAACTTCAGGTGGTATAAAGAAACTGACAGGTGTATTTTTTTATCCGACATGCCCCCATATCCCGCCATGTCAGTGTGTACCGCAACTCAGTCTTATGGGCTAGTCGCGAAAACGAAGAAAGGGATGGGGAGTATTCGTGCCTCAAGGCAGAGCCTCACACACCTAAATTGCGGCTTCTCTAGGAAGAGGTGGCGTGCATCGCGGCATAGCAGGGTTGAATTGAGGCCGTGATCTCCCCCCGAAGAGTTCAAGGGTCAGAATAAGGTCACATAAAAGCCACCACTAATTCGGTAGGGTGCTGGGAAATGCTGTGCGACAGGCGCGGTAGGGATAACGATATCCACATTACTAAATAAGAGGATTGAAATAGTAAGGTATGACTCGACGTTCACTAGGAAATATGAATGGCGGGTGAAAAGGAATGTCATTGGCCGGCGGCCCCGACCAATGAAAATGGCGGTTGCGTTCCCAGGGGCCTGAGAGCCCCTGGTTGCTGGGATGCAAAATAAGCACGTATGTTTAATCGCTGGGTGTTGCAGTGAATATCCCCAGCAAATGAAGGAAAAGGCAGGCAAGCCTGCATATGAGGTTAGCGCCCCACATTTGTTGCTAGCAAAAGTTAGCTCCAGCTACGGTGACCTTGCCCGAGGACAAGGCCAGAGGAGTACTTAGCGATCCAGCAATCCCCAGTCATGGTGTTTGTTCTCAGCTCTGACATCTATTCTTGTCGTTGCTCGGGGGGAGAGGAGGGTCCCAAACTCTCCTTCAAACACCCCAGGAAACGGTATACCTATGGCTATGAGATCCTATTTATACTGTGTTTGAGAGTTAACATTCTTAAACCCTGCGAAGGGAACAGATATCACAAATCCGTTACATAGCAATGTTTGAAATTGTACTACGTAGCCTAATTTTTTTAAAAAAATAATTTATATATTATTTGCTAACTATCGACTTTAAGAAAATTTAATTGCGTCGATAATCAGCTAAAATTATGACAACTTTGTTTTGAAAAAAAAAAAAAAAAAAAAGGTACATAGTACAAACGTTTTTTCAACATTTCTGTTTAACGGTTTTGCGATTTCTGCTCCCTTTCAGGATTTAAAAAATAAAACTTACTAAACTGTAATAAATAGGGACCCGGGGCCTAAAGTGGCGCCGTCCCGGGGCTAGTTGAGTAGCCAACTGAAGCTGTGGCTTTGAGCGGTTTCAGCTACCTCGACCTTGAAATCCTACGCTTTTCAATCCATTCCCTGAACACAGCTATGGCAGCACGCAGGGGCCAGCGGGTCATTCGGGGCGCGGTTCACCTCAATTTTGAACGTCTTTTTTTTTTACTTTTATAATTGTACCACATACCCTTTTTCTTATTTTAGACGAACATTGTGATTAAATCTTCCTCTAAGGAAATTTGTGTGTCTGTCATAATTTTTGCATAATGACTCGTAAACGTTAAAATTTGCACTTTACGGTTTTATGTACGCCTCTAAAACCAACTGACATACCAAACGGAAAAAAATTCATAGTGTATAACAATGTTACAGGCTACGATTTGACACAAACAAAAACAAAAAAATTAATTTTTGTATTAAAAAAATTTGGAAATTTAAAATTTTTCATTTCAAAATTCGGCATTTTTTATTAAATACAAAATTATTTTATTTTTATATGTGTCAAGTCATAGCTTTTAACATTGTTATACACTATGAATTTTTTCTTGTTGGTGTGTCAGTTGGTTTTAGTGGCGTACACAGAATCGTAAAGTGCAAATTTGGACGTTTATGACTCATTGCGCAAAAACTATGAGAAATATACAAATTTCCTAAGAGGAAGATTTAATCACAGTATAAGTTTAAAATAAGGAAAAAGTATATAGTACACACACACACACCTACACACACACACCTACACACACACACACACACACACACACACACACACACACACACACATATATATATATATATATATATATATAAGACGTTGAGAACTGAGGTGAACCACGCGGTCTACCGTAATTTTCATCACAATTTTTTTATTTTTTATTTGTACCACATATTTTTTTTCCTATTTTAGACACAAAATGTGACTAAATTTAGCTCTTGTGAATTTTTTTTTATCTCTCATAGTTTTCGCGTAATGGCTTGTTAAAGTCATATTTTTGTATGTTTCCGTTTTAACGACTACACTAAAACCAACTGATATACCAAACTCAAAAAAATCACAGCGGATAAAGACATTGCAGGGTACAATGGCATGCTCATAAAATTTAAGAATAAAAATTATTTGAATTTTAAAAAATTGCTGAAACTGAAAATAAAAACTTTAAAAAAAGTTTAACATTTTTTTAAAAAATACAAATAATGTTTATTCTTTAATTTTGCGAGCATGTCATTGTAGCCTGCAATGTTTTCATCCACTGTGATTTTTTTGAGTTTGGTATATCAGTTGGTTTTAGTGTAGTCGTTAAAACGGAAACATGCAAAATATGACTTTAACAAGCCATTACGCGAAAACTTGTGAGAGATAAAAAAATTCATAAGATACAAATTTAGTCACATTTTATGTCTGAAACAAGAAAAAAATATCTGGTACAAATACAAAATAAAATAATGATGATGAAAATTGCGGTAGATCGCGCCCTTAAGGTTGTTCAAGTGGGGAAAAAACATAATTTTATACTTGTATGAAATAGTGTTAGTTTTGTACACATTACTTGAGAGTACACATACTTCTAACGGAAAAAAAATTTGCTCATATAGTTTTCCCGTAATGGCACTTCAAAGTCAAAATTTGCGTGTTTTTACTTCATACAAAACTTGAAAACCAGATAACATAATGAAATGAAAAAAATCACATCAAAACCACATGTCCTGGTCTATGGCTTGTAGCATTTAAAACCCGTTACAAAAAATATTTATGTGAAATAAAAAATTTCAAAATTTGAGATTTTTTTTGGTACTTTTAGAAATTTATTTTAAACACAAAAATATTTTATAATGGGTTTGTATATGCTTCAAGCCGTGGACGGTGACGTGTAGTTTTGATGAGATTTTTCCCATTTCATTATATTTACTGGTTTTCAAGTTTTGTATGAAGTAAAATCATGCAAATTTTGACTTTGAAGTGACATTACGGGAAAACTGGCTGAGCTAATTTTTTTTTGTTAGAGGTAAATGTACTCTTCAGTAATGTCTACAAAACTAACACTATTTTATACAAATATAAAATTATGAATTTTTCCCCACTTGAACGCCCTTAAGCCGCGGAGAACACCTGGGGTCACCAAACACGCAGCGGCTGGTAACGACAGCGCCAGCGCTGGCCAGTTGGTCCAAGAGTTGGTATTTCAATATTCACGATAACTCTTCAGCTAGGAACCTTACATCTGCCACCCGTGGGACGCACTCAGTAGCAGAATAGTCCCTATATAATACCTATAACACAATAGCAACGGCGCACAGCGACAGAACCACACAATATGTAGGAATACAGAAGTGAAATAGTTGGTAGGGCGGCAAACTCAGCCACGCACGCCAGAAATAATGGTTTCGTTGTCCAGCAACAAGACGTAACCACCTACCGCCAACTAACGTGAGGCGGTGGCCCTGTCAGCCGTCTGCCAGGCCAATAGGAAACCTGCCGTAGTATGCAGAATCCAGGCACGGGGCTGGTATCAACAGCTACGGGCTGCAAATACGCGGCTAAGTTCCACCGTATCAATTGAGTCGCCACGTCATTTCACGTCTGCATTACTACTTATAGTCTGTTACAGAACCGTGCTCATCCCACATTACCAAGGTTGAGTGACATAAGCATAGGATAGAGGCACTATATACATCTGGATCTCTGGGTGGGCATTTCCTATAGTTGGACGAACTTCTCGGCCAATCATAGGCTTGCTTGCAGCTGACTGACGTTCCAAACTTAATAATCAGAGGAAACGTTCGGCAGATTCAACAGAATTTATAAGGGTCTTCAAAAATCTAGACAGAAAAAATTTCAAAATACAAGAAAGTAATGAAGTTGCTGAATACCACAAATGAAAGAACGAGCAGACAACACTTGCGAAAGTCTTATAGTATATTTAATTCAACTAAAATGTATTTGTTAAAAATAGTCTGAGTAATTAAGCAACCCTCTCTCTCGGGCGATTTGCTATTTCAATTAAACTATGCATAATAAGTTGTACACAATGGATTTTAAACAGAATGTTTACTCGCTGTGTTAAGCGAAACTTAGTGGACGCGCGGTTACACGGCACTTGAAGTGATCTACTTTGTTCATGGCCAGTTTCGCGTATAGTTAGTTACACAGGCATGATGTACGAAACGTTATTGCTTCCTATTGAAACTAAACTAGGTACTGGGTTGTGTAACTACATCCGAACGACATGTATTTAATGATTTGCTCGGATTGGCTTGTATAACGCCAACAAACGAAATATACGAATTAGTATGTTCTACGTAAATACCCTGTTGTCAATTGAGACGTACGAATAATATCCTTGCTACGTTTGTAAAAGCGGAAGACAATTTTTTTTGTCTTCATGATCTGTTCGTCCGGGACATAAAAGTTCGGTAGTCTCGGCTAAACCGACTGCCGACACTAGTGTAGCGCGCACCGCCATATTTCATCCACCGTCAAAGAGGCCTTATCCCCAAGACTCTCGCTCCGACACGCCCCTAGGCAGCGCAAGAAAGTGGATATTTTTTTGTCCGTAATCGTTAGCCGATTTATCACCGACCTGCTGCTTTGCTTGAGCTACTTCTAAGACTGATGCACGATCTGCTGTTCGAGCTGGTATACAAGGAGTTGTGCGAGCAGTTATAACAGACACGTTTTGCGGGCCGGTATGCTGTACCATCTTATAATACTAGGATTGTACCAGCTGGTTATGCTAGCTGATGTAGCATCTGCTTATGCTAGCCGGTATACCAGCCGCTTACGCTAGAGGATAATCCAACAGCCTATGCTAATTGTAATTTTTTCTACTAGTACTTTACTTGCGGCTTATGCCAGCCATCATACAAGCCGCACGGAAAAAATACATTTGGCGGCTCCAAAATATTCTGTGGGTATTTAACCTGCAAAATTTATTTTGTGGTCTTCACAAAAACATTTTGTTAGCACCACTAAAATATTGTGGTCACCACAAAAACATTTGCTGTCACCAATAAAGTATTGAGGTCACCACATTATTTTGTTGTTAATATAAGATTATTTTGCAGGGAAGACTTCCTACATAATTTTTCTTTCTGTGCGCATATGCTAGAGTAGGGGCGACCTAACTTTTTATAGTTACGGCCGAAAAGTTAAGCTAAATTATATAACAGACCACTATATATTATTTTTGCATTGACTACTTTTCATTACCTCAACATATAAGGAATTTCTTATGTTAAAAAGGGAGAGTAACTTTATTAAATATTTATTTGTAGAGTATTCTCACATTATTATCTTCTTGAAGTGTGAACATTGTCTCCACAGTATTTTGAAAAGAAGCACTGCCAAATAAAAAGTTATTATTTAAATATTTTACTATCAGTGTAAACAATTTTAAAATAAATAGCAAGTGCTTCAGCTTTTGGCGGCCCATTCAAAATACAGTGGCGAGCCAGCGTTTGCACCGCGGGCATAGGGTTGGCTGACCTTGTGCTGGAGGGTAATCCAATATCGTATGCTAGCAGTCACTTTTTCTGCTTATGGTAGTATTTACAAATATCGCTTATTGAGGCGCATTACCATCCACTTATGCTAATTGAACTACAAGCCGCTTATGCTAGTAGCCAATCTAACTACGTTTGCTAGCCATTATTTTTCCACTTATACTGATACTTACACCAGTCGCGTATGCGACCCGTTAAACAAGCCGCCCATGTTGGAGGTTAATTCAACACTTAACACCCTATAAAAATGATTTCAGAATTTTTGGCGGTATTTACGTACAGGTTCCTGTACTTTTCCAAACTTTTGCACAAGTACAAATATGTTCCTTGCATTGTGATGCTTTTGTTAAGTTAAAACAATTTTCATATCAAAAATACCAAGGAAAAATTTTGTAGTCAACCAAAGTCACAGGTTCATTGGAGTAACAGGACTTCTGGTATAAATTTTTCAGAATAAAAATATATATTTAAATGAAGTTCTACAAAATAAAGAATGCAGAATAGTTTAATAGTGTTTGGTAGAGATTCGACTTGTAGTGAAGTTATTAATTTTAACGTTGATTGCTAATTTAAGCTCCCTAGCTGTAATAGTTTGGCATACTGTGTTCTTGACATTGGTTGTGAGCTAAATTACTATCATGCAGTTGGATACTGATAGTCGAATTTGCATAATAATTGAAGCAATTAACAGCTGCCATTCATGAATATCAGAAAACGTGGCTCTCGGAGTGAACGAGAATACCAAAATGGAACCCCCGATAGCGTACTAAAATAGAACTATATACTCAAGCCCTTATTAGGGTCCTTCACAGATTTATTTGGTTAGACCGCTCGCCTCCCACAACGACGTGTCCGGGTTTCAATCACGCCGTGGTTACACCCGATTTTCGGACGTGAAATAGTTGCCGGGCATTGTGGTTGTCTATTGGATTTCTCCAATTTAACCCGGTTCCCACCGCTCTTGCATTCCATCGCTGTTTTACACCCGCTTCATATCACACCACGTTGACCTACACATAAAAAAACTGAAAATTAGATAACTTCACTGCAGTCTTATACATATTTTTAAACACTATCTTTACTAAATACTACTAAATGAATATATTTTGGAAACAAATTGTTTTTGTCAATGTATTAATGTAATATATAATAAGCTCCCACTAAAAATAGTTAGTAAATTTGCCATACGTGCGTACAGGAGCTCTAAGAAAGATGATATGGTAGAATTGTTTCCCAGACATTCATGATAGCACTCCTGAACTATTTATAAAACAGTCAAATATTGAAGTTTTGTATTGTAAGAACTATAAAAGTTTGCATATTTACAAGGCGAAAGTTTGGTAACTGTCTCATGCTGTGTTTTGGTTAATTACTTCCTACACATTAGAAAGTTTTTAATAGTGTGTAACATCCGAATACATTCGAGAAATTATACTGAGAAACAAATATGCAGGATATATAAAAATTGTGCAGATAGTAGACGAACAATTTTTTTATGAAGGGAATCACTGACCTGGATTATTTGTTCTAGGCGCCACGAAGCTTTGAAACTGTAATACGTGTGAGGAACGTGTGTGTAAAATGCCGCGCTTTTCAAAACAAACAACTGTTTACCGCATCGATGGTTTAATGGCGATAGCGTGCGCCGTGAAGAGTTCGCTTGCGAGGTCTCCCCTTTGAACAGTTGCTGTTTGGTGTAAGTTGTTTGTAAAAAAACCGCACTTTTGATCATTTATTCATTTTCTCAATATACTCGTGTTGGAGTCCTCTACATCTGTGCGGTTATGGTCTTAAAGCGCAGATTAAACAACTTATCTCTGTTATGAAAATTACTGCGAATGTTGTTTATAGAATATATTTTATAACGAAAACAGCAGGTATCAAACCCACATTTCTGGAAGGGGAGTCAAACACGCTAGAAAGTTTTCTAGTTATAAAATACGCTCAGATTTTAGTAAAAATACGCGAAACATCGTACTTATGAGTATTTCGCCCTGAGTTATATATAGACGTATTAACAACGTACACATGTTTAAATTAATAGGTAGAATAAATTGAGTATATATAACATAAGCTGTTCGAGGTTCAGGAATTCAAACATTAAATTTAACAAAATTATTTTCCCGTAATACCATGAACGTAGGCAGTAAAATAAGGAAAATAGTCCAAATACGTCAGTTTTAAAGTGTATGATTATGGTAACGATTTAAAATTGGTTCATTTAGGAAAAATGTTAGTTGAGTACATACCTACTTAAATTTAAAAGTATTTTAAATCGTCAGCTTTTTGTGTACGACTGCTTATGTAGGTGCCCGCTGTTAAATGTACTGTAATGTTAGGGTTGAGTATAGAGTGTAGAAGTAAACAGGGATTTGCCCCGTCGTTGCTTGCAGTCAAGCGTAGACCCATCCAGAAAGTCGCCCTAGGGAACCTTGCCACTCTTCGGGCCGGGATGATGGGACCGGGACGCTAGAGCAATGTTGAAAGCTCCTTACTGCCCTCCCTCCCTCCTTCCTTCACAAACAAACAACCTTCCCTCCCACTCACCACTTCTGCAGAATTAGTTACAAGGTTTATCGCCAACGCCACCTTACATAAACAAAGTTCTAGGTCACGATTATATTTGGGCACCTGAATTCCAAACCATGCTAACTCCAACATTTAAGAATTATAAAAAAAATACAATTTATTTACTGTTTGCATTTATTTCTATCTTAAATATGGTACTAACCTGATTAAAATGTTGAATTTTATTAGTAACTTATTTAAGATAGATATAAATGCACACGAAAAAGATATTACTTTTTATTTCTATTTCACACGTTTGGGAGTTAACCTGATTTCGAATTCAGGTCCCCGTTTAAACTCCTCGGAAAATGTTCGTTAAGGCGCCACGGTAAACAGAATATTGCAGCCTAACCCAACCTACTTACGGACGATGGTGCACAACCTTCATTAATTTACAGTATTTTTCCTGGTTCAAGCATTACTGAAGAAGTAAAAATATTTTTTACATTTCATGCTCTGAATGTTAGTCTACAACACCTTTATACGTTGTTCGATAACATGGAAGTAATTTATTATCTCATAAGTAGAGACACTGGAAAATCGCGAAAATATTTAACATAGTCTCCAATAAACTGTAGTATCTCAATCGTGACACGTGTGAACAGTCTCCTGGCAAATCACACACGTTCTGTGTTAAAACTGCACAGTTCTAATTGGGTCTGTTGAAGAAGGACACAGAGCTTCATATAAACGATAGCCTATATAAGTGCAAAACCCTTAGTGTTATACATAGTACGTTGGAGCCTAGCAAACAATCAACTTTTCCCGCGATATACCAGTGTCTCTACTCATAAGGTAAAATGTGAAGTAGATTATCATTTAGTGCCCGAAATTTCGACAATATCCATACGCACGCCTTCTGAATAACTTGATAGTTACAGACGGTCGTGCACCATTCCCCTTAACATTGTAAAATATCAGAATTTGGTATCATTCTTCCCTTTAAGGCGATTCAAAAACAGAAATTTCCCCTTGCTTTTTGGTTATTGTGAAGTTTCATGGCATGTCAATAATTGTTTAATAAAATACCGATTGATACCTTTAATAATAAAATTATTTTTCAAATATAAATAATGTAATTTTATTATTATTTCTAGCTAACCTTATTTTTTCACGTAAGTGAATTCCAGTTGATGAACGTCTTGAAGGCACAGCAATGCCATGAAACAATTATCGTATTTATCTGAGTCTTGGTTCATCTTAGGCAGGACTTCCTGACAACAGTCACGACCATCAGTTTTATTTGAAAAATTAAAGTTGAAATACGTATAAGAGTTCTACGTAACTAGTTCTGAACTTAAATATTTACATGTCAGCCCTATGTAGAGAAAATATATTTCCAACAGAAACCTAACATATTGACTTCATTCAATGTTGAGTCCAACTCTATATTAGTTGAAATGTATTTTCACATATTATTTGAAGTAATTTTTCTAACAGGGAATTTATGCATGATCATTAATTAATTTCACAACCATTATATTGTGTAATAAATATACTAAACATTTAGAAATAAATACATTATTTGATTAAACTTTAGGTGGCCGTCTACCTAGCTACTAAGCTTCGCCAAAGACATGTTTGTTTGAAAATTGCTCAACGTGCGTGAATGATGAATTATACTTAGGAACATACTATATTTATGTATTTTAAAACTATTTTAATGTTTAAGTTCCATTGTTTTAATTGTGATGTGAGTTTTATAATTGTAAAATTAGTAAGACAAGAAAAATAAATATAGGAATAAAATCTTATTTATTATACGAGAAGATGACACAGAGTGCGAGCAATAACCAAGGGGCCCAAGACATTTAATAAAATTAAATGCTTAGAAATAGCTTTCAAAGAATATTACACGTGTAAGGGCTACCAGCTTTAGGTCCTCCAGGGATATTTGAGTCTTATTTTATTGCGGTCGAAAATGATAAATCCTTTTTGTGACCTTTATTAAGCATGAAAAACTTAGTGCAGAATATTTTCTAAGGTGCAGGCATGTACGATACAATTTTATATTAAAAATATGTCATAAAATGAAGGGTTACGACAGAATGTCTCATAGGAGTCAGCTATCGGTGAGAGGACTGCACATCACTTTAGTGACTTGCGCCTAGAGGCTAGGATGAGGCGATATGCGCGTGCTGTGTCGCCCTAACCGCTTCCGCACTACTAGGCACCGAACGTGCAAAATGCGTCCAGAAAATTTATTTCCTTCATACGCAATGACAGGATAGTGTTTTGATGTTGGATAGACGCCTCGGTTTTTTTCTGGAATTTTATATCGTGCGTACGGCAGTAGTATGAGAGGAAACCGATATGCATGACACTTTACAAATAAAGATCAAACTGAAACTGTCACTACGTTTTAAATATTAACAGAATAGTTTTTTGGACATATACCATTACGGGTGAATGTCGCCGTTACCCAGAAAAACCCACATTAAAGAAGAGAAGCCAGTAAGGTGTAGTCAACAAACATAAAACATACTGATAATTCCTGAAAGGAATTTGTTCATATCCCAGGAGACCACACAAGGACAAAAACAGATTCAAAACAACACAACATGTGGAATATAGTCGACTGGAGAAAGACGACACAAAAAAAAAATACAGACGAAAAATGAAAACCAATAAAAATGGGGCGTGTGGAAAAGGCACCAAATGGATGAACAACGATAACACAAATAACGAGAGACACGAATTGATGTGAATACAATACGATAATAAGACAACATTCGCCTGCAATGGCGTATGAACAAAAAATCTGTTCTGTTTATAATACTAACCCACTGGAGTAATCGTTCAAAGATCACATCCTTGAAGTAGTTGCGCAAATGAGAGTGCATGACTGGATGTAGTTTTTTGGACATATTCCATTGCGCTGCAGACGTCTGTCAATGAAAACTAGAAAGAATAGGGAAATATAAATAAGCAGAGTATGCTTCATAGAACAGGATGCGCATATTACATAAAATTTCATAAGTGGAATCGGGTCAAACGGACAGTTTAATATATACTTAATTTTGGACCAATCTCTTTGACACAGGGGATAGCCCGGACACAAATAGGTATTTACGAATCTACTGATTTCTAAATGGTGTTAATCTTAGCATGACCAGGTCAACATGACCGAGGCAAGATTAACACCCACACGAACAGACTGCTTGAAAATGAAACCAGGAAAGGCTCTATATAAAAGCACACGAAATCGCCTTCGAAAAAAATTGTTATTCACGATTCCATATTTGCGCCCTGAATTTTCCTGGATTGAATTTCAAATATGATGCATGCTGTGGCTGCGAATGGAAATCTTCAGAGCTCGCAGATGAAAATGTTTACCTGATCCAAGAGAGAAAGTGTTTTCCTGGATCGAGGAAGGGAACGCATTTTCTCTAGGGAGCGAGATTTTCCTATCTCGGTGAATTGAATAAAACTGTTTAAGAAGCTCTTGTTTCGCAGGTGGTTCAACGGAATTTGCATGATTAGGGTCGTAGTCAATAAGTATAATTACTACACTGCACAAAATTGGTATGTAAATATTACACGTCTATGTAAATGAGTGTGATGAACGTAGGCATCGTAAAATACTTTTGCCATACGTAGGGACCAGAAAATGTCACGAATTTAAAGACCTGCATATTACAGGTCGTTCGAGATAAAGTCAGCACTAAAAATTTAACTTTTGAAAACATCACTGGCAGTAGTTGCATATAATTTAACATAAACTATAGTTTACTGCTTGTATGGTTGGCAGCGAAATTACGATACATAGATCCGTGTATTTTCCAAAATACAACAATACTGAAACAAAATTTACCGAAAACGACATCAATGTATTTTATTAGTTAATACACTCTTTGTTATCAAACGGTATCGATTCCAATTGACTGCACAATTTATCGACGTGTCCATAGAGGTTAGGCATTTCCCGTTGAACCGTTGAGCGCGGAACGATACGAATTGGCTGAAAATAGAACTTTAGCAGGGCTTTTTTTGAGTGCTCACTTTATCCCGAACCGTCTATAGAATCAACTATACTACGCATACTCAAGCCCCGACCGTTGTCCACTAGCTGCAACTTAGTGGAAAATCACACAGTGAACGAATATACAGGGCTTGAGTATGCATAGGATATTAAATATCCTATTGTACCATGCGGGTCATTGAATTCGCGACATTTTCCTGTCCTTACCCATACATCTATGGTAGCGTTGATATAAACTGTTAGAAAACTGTCAAATATATGCTGAAATTACCAGACACCTCCACTAACAATAATCAACAGTTATCCTAACAAACTGAGGCCGTGTCTCAATTCACACAAAAAGAGCTCTTTCGTGCTCTCTCAATCGCATATACGTCACAACTACTTGAGAGAGAGAGAGAGAGAGAGAGAGAGAGAGAGGGAGAGGGAGAGGGAGAGAAAGGGAGTAGGAGAGAGAATATACTCTGTGCCTGCCTCAATTATTCGCTGAGAGTACGATAGAGCGAGAGAACGAATGTGTATACTCGCTCTCGCTCTTTCTATAATTTGTGGTTGCTGATGAAACGCGCGTCATATATTGTAAGTATTTTTATATTTATACATAAATAATTATTTCTATTGAACAGTTACCTATGGCGAGAAATTCAGTTAACATTTTTGGCCCTAATATGCGTTTAAATTCACAAAATAAAAAAAATCTGGCATCGCCAAATTAACAGCTATTCCCGATGGAAATATGAAACCGGTAAGTTTAAAAATTATTATTTGAAACGCCCTCAAATATATTTAGTAGCATATGTGTATAACTTTTATTAATAAAATGTACGCACTTGTAACCTTTGCATCGTTGTTTACAAATACGAGAGAGCATCGTCCCAACTGGACAGAGCGAGAGCACCAGTGAGGAAACAAGATCTCTTTCCTGGTGTTATGCGGAAGAGTATTCTTTAAATTGAGACATGGCCGGAAGTATGGCAAATGTCCTACATGAGGACGGATGAGGAAATTCCCACAATGTTTAGGAAAATTTTTCACTGTGCCGATTTGTCGTTTTAGATTTTTCATTTCTGTTTTTGATTTCCAAAATATATCTGGTTTGGACATTAGTAACGCACGTGACTGAAAACTAACAATCGGGGAATGTACAGGTCTTGCAATTCTATTTATGGTTTCACTGTTTTTCGAAAAATTGGAACGGTTAAGCAATAAAACGCTTCCCTTCCACGTCGTGATCCCCTGACATTCTTTCGCCAACGAGTTTGTTGCAGACCAGACGTTCATTCTAACTACCTATGCACCGAATACCATATTAAAATTCAATAGAAAAATGTTAACTTACATGTTAAGCACATAGGAAAAAATCATTATGTCTGGAAATGAGATTAAGTATTGACCATTCAAAAGTACAACGTATCACAATAATACTTTACAACTAGGCCTATGTCAGATGTTACAATTTCAACCAAGTCTGCTAGGTAATTGCTTCCAAACAACGTTACCTGTATTAATACATACAAGTCGTTTACATGCATTTATAGCTTGCTTCCTAGCTGTCGAAAATGTCGAAAATTGGTGTTTTTTCTGTTGTTTTTAAATATAAAAATCTTTCTTTAGAATTTTTAAACAGGCATCGTTGTTGTACTGTACGCATTTATAATTTACGTTACCGTCAAATGGGGTGAATGGGACACAGGGGCAAATAGGGACAAAATTTGAAACTGATCCCTAGTTTAAACCTTTAGCGTAAATCGAATTGTAAATCAATAATATTACTCTAGGGCGTTGGACCCATAAAATTTCACTTTTTCATATTTGTGCCAAACACCGTTCAACTTTTGCACGTCAGATAACACGTCATTTCCTCGAATAAAAAAATTAGGCCCCATAGTTTTTGCAAAATCACTCATCAAAGTCACGAAATGACAATTACGGTGCCGCCAAAATCAAAAAAAGTAATAAACTAATGAATTATAAATTACGGGAACTGAAAGTCAGTGTATCAAAGCACTTCATGACATGTTTGACAAAAGTTAGTTTTGAATATTTCAGTGGTAGCCGAAAGTCAAAGTTATGCAAACATTTACTCCTTTTCATCAATTTTTAAAAAATACAAAAATATATCGCTTTGTGTGTACAAAAGTGTCTTGAAGTAGTTAACATCATGAAGTATCTATATGAATTATCTTGATTTTGCAAGGTAATTATTTTTTATTATTTTGGCTACACCGCAACTGCCATTTTGTGACTTTGATAGGTGATTATGCTAAAACTATGGCCCCTAATTTTTTTATTCGGGGAAATGACATGTTATCTGATGTGTAAAAGTTGAACAGTGTTTGGCACAAATATAAAATTTTGAATTTTTACGGGTCCAACGTCCTTAAGTGCCAACCTTAAGGAAAATCTCGGATTTTAAAATCGTGTACTGGAATTTTTGATTTGATAATTTGTCCCTATTCACCTTAGTGTCCCTATTCACCCCATTTGACGGTACGTCACTGAGCGAGGTGACGGAACTGTTAGGCCTGGTGTTTGGGAGCCATGGGATTGGTCTCTTGCTCCAATAATTCTGAATTATGTTTTCCAACGGTTTCCCGAAATCGCTATAGGCGAATACTGGAATGATTCCTTAATAAGGTCGTGGCCGACTTCTCTCCTAGTTACTCTTATGTGGAAAGTTGCGTGTTGCCGCCTTTAATGATCTCGCTGTCGGAGAAATTTTTTTTTAGATAATTGTTAAATATTAAGGTAGGATATCTGGGACCATACATTAAATTACTCAAACTTTGCCGGGGGCGGATGTTTAAGAAATTATTAAATAGCGTATGGGTAAGGTATAAGAAAGAGGTTATCATATCCCAAGAGAAGACGTCTGACTGGACGCCTGTAGGCAGCTGTATAACTGTGAACAAAGACGTGAAATGAAGCTCTACAGTGGAGAAGTGACGAATTGCGAACGGCGGTGGTAACCGGAGTACAACAACGTCCACCACACGTGATAAATCTGATATTCACTCTCACAACACAAGACTGAGCAATACTTATCACATTTTTAAAAAGAAAATAATAACATTAAAGAATTTTCAGAAAGTATCGTGGTATTCAGATTTATACATATTAATAATGAAGTACAGCCAATAATTATATAAACTGAGGAAATTAATGGCAAATGTTGTTCGAAAAACAATATGAACATATCTAAGAATTCATAGTCTGTTTTCGGTTGAAATGTTTATAATTATTAAAGAAGAACTGGCGAATCCGTCTGTTTTTATGAGCTATTGTTCGTGTATTTTGTGTGCGCTTATGAACATCAGTTCCTGGGTATTTGTCGCGGAAGTTCTAAAACTTTCCTATATATATACATTGATAATGTATAATTATATATTTTGTGTAATATGGTAATATAGGTATTCTTGAGTCACTAAAAATTGGATCAACGGATAAATAAATTATGAATTAAGAAATTTCTGTGATATCCTCGATATATATTGAGGTATTTTCGTACAAATATCACGTCGTATTATATCAGCGGTTATTGCTGTCCGAGACGGAATGACATATATATTATTGTAGGAATTTACTCTCTTAAAATGGTAATAATATTCGCATTTGGCTACCGACAGCATGCAAAAGTTATCATTTCTTGAAGTCTCGTAAAAAATTTATCACTACGGTAAATAGTGAAGGGCAGTTTAGCGCGGTGTGAACAGAGGCGATTCTGTTCTAGTCGAGCGTGGCAGTCTTGTTCATATCGCTCACTTGTGCCCATCAGCTTTGTGCGTCATACCCACCTACATACATGTACACACACGCATCCGATCTAGGGAGACATATTTAGCTCATTGTGTTTAGAGGCGAATAGGTAGATAAGTTGAGTCAGAAGTAACGATCGTTCCTAAGGCGCGGATCACGCAATATAGTTGCAGACTGCCGATATCCGTAAGTGGAGACACATTTATCAGATTTATCTGCATAAACATCAACGTGTGTTATTTTATCGTAGAAAAACAAATTTTACAGGTAATGTATGAAACATATAGCTATGATAATGTTCTCAAATGTTTTGTTAGTAAGTGAATAGCTGTACGAATTCAGAAAATAAAATTTACTTACTCTTATAAATATTGTGTACATTTACTAAAAAATATAAACGTAGAATCATCACTAACTCTTCAATAAGGACGAATCATGCTCGCTCTCGCTCGCTATTAATCTAATATCCTCTAAGCCCAGGCGCTCAAAAGGTGTCAGTGTTGCCTAGAGGATTATTCTAGCAGCAATTTCCTTCGTCATGCTGAATATCTTTGTTTCTTCCTGTTTTTTTTTCAATTCAACGTATATTTAATTAATAATATTACAATAGGGGCATATTGTTACCTCCACCAGTGTTACAAAATGTCGTTTTACACAGAAATTACCAAGTGATTGGGTGGCTGTAGTCCGAGGTAGGCACTTTATACTGAAACTAGTTGGTTAAATGAAATATGTTATTACATTACAGTGGCTTAACTCTACATAGTTTATATTACAGAAATACTACAGGATTATACCTTATAATTGAGATAGGAGGAGAGCGGCTGTTTAGATAATTACATTAATGTTCTACTCTATGATGGGTGACCCTTCGTACACCTTAGACCTCACCGTAACATGATGTGCCGAAGGCTGATGATAAACGTGCTCGGCTATCGACAGACGGCGGCACGTCGTGGGTCTCAATCCAGGATCATCCTGGCGAGCTGGTAACGGCTTGAAGGCGATAGACCCTGATTCCCCCAATACATTGCATTATATTGCCACACTTGAGTGCAGGTGGGGAGAATCGCTGAGGCCCTTGTCTTGTGCAACCACTGACCTGATTGCATTGTCGTCGTCGCTAGCCCGTCCTCCAGGCGAGGCTCTTGGTAATCGTAACGTTACGCACTTTATGAAAGAACTACAGAATTATTCTCGTAAAACAATAAAGAAATTATAAATTTAAAGCTATGATAACATTCTCAGTCAATATTTAATAAAAAAATAAATATAATTAGCAACGCTCATGGACAAAGAAGACATAACCAAAATCGTAACATATGATGTTTCTAAAAAGAGAACTTGCCAAGAATTCCCCCAATTCATAAGCTGTGATATGAAAGTGCTTTATTTCAGCAAATTAAGTGACACGGTCTCTAAAGTCTCTGCAAGATTGCTTGGAAGTTCATAACCAAGACTGCTACTTTCTCGAGCAGTTACGCCCAGTCTTACCTTGACGCTGAGCTTCTTCTCGCGTCGCTGTGTCTAGGAAGCGAAGAAAATCTCTTCAGGCTTTGTTTTAAAACTAGGGACTGCTAAACGTGTTAAGAATTCATCAGTTCCTGTCAGGAACTGTTGTTTCAAACCTTTGCCAAGTCGCTGTCGTCGGGGAAAATACGTGGCTGATGAGCTCCTGCGGTTGGCAGGTGGCGAAGTCAAGGACTATGATTGATTAAACGCGACAACAAACAGCACCCCCCCTCCTTCCACCCTTGCACACTCTTCCCTGCCACTCAACATGCCAGCCTAAGATGCTCGGCAGAGAGCGTATAATGAGAGTCATGACTCCTAGGTTAAACACCGAAAATCTGATTTTCTCCAAAGACTTCTTAAACTGGCTAATACAAGTCTACAATTCATCATTCCCTAATACCAAAGTCCCAACACGCAATTTTAAGCCATTGGTACGTCTACACTTTTTTTTAAGGGAGAGTGAACCGAAAATGTTAATTGTTTTAGTAAGTTTTATATATTTATACGTGATGTAGTTTGTTTTATAAACATTGCGACTATTGTTTCAGAGTAATGAAATTTTTTTAGCTTTCACAGTTTTTGCATAATAGCATATTAAGTACAAATTTGCATAAAAAGGTTTTAATCAAGAAAGGAAAGCTAACTAACTTACCAAAATGAAAGATTAACACTGCAGAACAGTGTCACAGACTATGCCAAGACATATATAAAACCCCATTGATTAGTTTTTTGTATTTTAAAAAATGTTCAAATAATGAGCAATTTTTTCTTTTAAATACAATTTTTGTAGTAAAAAAAATTACGCTTTGTAAACATGCCTTGGTGTAGCCCGCGACACTGTTCCTCAGTGTGATTTTGTTTTTCATTCCGGTTAAATAAGTTGGTTTTCCTTGCATAAAACCAATTTATGCAAATTTTGACTTCAACACACTAAAATACAAAAACTATGAACGCTAAAATGTTCTTTACAGTAAAAATTGTTACAATTTATGACTATAAAACAAACAGTTTCTCGTAGAAATATTAAAAGTGTTAAAACAATTAAAATTTTCAGTGAATCAATAGGACATATTTTGGTTGTTTTTCTTCGTGAATTATTATTAAATGCTCCCTGATTAATTGCGTACAAAGCTGTTGAACAACACTCGTGTTCGGCGTCTTTAAAATGAATTTAATGCAACATTGTCAAATTAAATAAAAACACAATCATCATCGGGACGTGGTAATTTGACGTACACACGATAATGACGAATCAACAACGTACGATGACGGGAAACGTCACAGAAATAACATGTTCATAACATAATTTTCGCTATCACATTTACCTTTCAACATACTAAATAAAACTGTTTATGACATGCAGCTGTATAGGCGCAATATTTCAATTCAATTCATTAGAATTAAAGTGTAACGTTTATTTTCATTGCATGTGTTGTCAGCCGAAGTTAGAAATCTTCGGCAATCTTTGGCTAAGGATTTGTTTTTCCTTTTTCAGTGACGAGGGCCTGACGCTCGGTCTCCCAGAAGAGAAGTTAAACAATATATATTTGAACGTGCCCTGGAATGGACTTGTATTGAAAAATGAAATTTTTTTTAAATATACCGTTTCTAACGCATGTTGGCTCGGTCATAGGCGCAACTAAGGGGGGGCCACTAGAGCACAGGCTCCCCCCCCCCCCAAATAAATAACCAACCAAGGTCTTAAAAACTACAATTAATTTAATATTGAATAACCAGTGATCTTTAGCAATGAAAACTGCTAAAATAGCACTATTTTTCACCTTCAAATCCGAAATTTTCCCGGGGAAGGACCCCCGGATCCCTAGCTTGAAGATGTGGTGGGTGATCCTTTATAATATTCGCAGGATAGCCATCCTTCCCCGTCTGAAATTCATAAATTCTGACTACGTTACTGATTACAGGTAGAGGTATCTTGAGTATTCACAAAATTGTGCCCGCCCCAAATGTCCGTTCTAGTTGCGCCACTGTGCTCGGTTGTAGAAAAACCTCACAATAACACAATAAGCAAAGAGAGTAAAGTCAGTTTATTAGCTGTTGTCAACAATCACATAACCTGCAAACAATTCTGGAAAGGAATTTAGTTGTTGTGGGAAGAAAGACGACACAAACCATAAAATAACACTAAAATAAAATAAGAAAATAAGATGCATGAAAGATGGCGACAAAAATGCTCGATGACAACACAGCTGAAAAGAGAAGCGAATGTATGTAAACAGATGACACAGCAAAGGCCGCGTTCCACTTGCTGCTGACAGGAGCTGAGATTACTGACGTATACGTTCCTTTTGGTGCCGAGGCTGCCTGCCAGTAACTAAAATGGCGGCCAAACAATGCGTCGCTTCCTGCTGAATCTACTGGAGTGTTGGAGCTAAGCCAGTCTCAGTAAAAACCGACGATATAAACATGGTGGATATATATGATGAACCTAACCATTTTTTTAAAACCAATATTCGCTTTTTTTTAGGTTCCTGTTTAAAATAAATATATACCACCACTGACTTTTTAGTGTACAAAAATCCATACTTTTGCCTGCTGCTATCTTTTGTACCAAAAATGTATAGACTTATTTCTGGAACATTTTGAAAGTATAACATCACTATGAAATAAAAGTAAAAAGCAAATAAATATATTTTGCTCTGGACAGTGATTCATAGCAGCTTTTCTCACAAATTGGTTTTTGCTTGAAGTATTTATCTTCAAAACTGGCTTCTCCAAATGCGATTTCACTAGCATAGGTTTCCCGATACCAAAATCTCACAGATGTCAAACCAGGCAACACTCTTAAGAGGGCGTGGTACATAATTCAACGCCAAAAGTATTAATCTATAACTGTAGGTTTCTTGAAGCCAATTTGCGAAAATCAAACAATTCGCAACCCTAGACAATAGTTTTAGCCAACGTTTTAAATAAAATGGTTTCCCGTGTTACGAACTTCTGAGGCACAATCTCTGACGCCGGAACCTCGTGCATTTAAATGCGGCGCATGAGATCACCCATTATCTAGGATTGTCATTGAGTATTTTATCCATATTTGCTTCGAAAAATGCGTAGAGATCAATTGATGTTTTCAGTGTTTATTTATCTACCACACAATCTTAAGGACACATTTCGCGTTGCCCGTTACTACGCCGTATTTACGAGTTAAATTATGTTTTGAGGATCCTTTGCAAGTCTGTAGCAACAGAGGCCGCAGTATCGAGTCGTGGTACAGACGGTTCGGAATAAAGTGAGCACTCAAGAAAGCCCTGCTAATGTTCCGTTTTCAGTCTATTCGTATCTTTCCGCGCATAACAGCTATCGACGGGAAATGTCTCACCTGTCTGGACACGTCACTTGATATTTGCGCGCGTAAGATAAATTGTGCTGTCAGTAGGAATATATTCAGTTTGATAACAAAAAAGTTTATTAATTATGGTATATAAAGTACAATTACGTCGATTTCGGTAGATTCTAAGTATTGTTGTATTTAAATAAAGAATACATGGACGTATATTGCGTAATTTCACTGCCAACCATACAATCAGTAGGGCAACTATTTATTGTTAATGTTGAATTATATGCAGTAACGGCTAGTAAGGCTAAGAGACTTTCAGAGGATGTCATATAAGTCAACGGCCAATTGCGAAAGTGACTCGAACTTATAGTCGCTGGAATTCTAGGGTGTGCGTAGAAGAAAACGCGAATTTTTCAGGTTCCTATCAATAAA
Source organism: Medauroidea extradentata (assembly GCA_003012365.1). NCBI lineage: Eukaryota > Metazoa > Arthropoda > Insecta > Phasmatodea > Phasmatidae > Medauroidea > Medauroidea extradentata. Next base: position 67,727 of record PNEQ01129249.1, read on the forward strand.
TAACTACACAGCTGTCTGTGAGCACTTCTAGACGTGCTTTAATTTTTTTCTTTTACTGCTAGGACAATATTTTTACTAATCCAATATCTTATAACAAATTCTTGGTCATCCATCTGCAGGTGGATTGTACACGCCTATCATTTTTAAAAAATTCTGCGCCGAGCTTTTCATACCAATAAAGGACCGCAAAAACATTCATATTTCGCCATTTTTGGCTGCACGAAAATAAACTCTACAGCACGGTCGTAGAAGAACAGGTCTGGACACTCGCCTGGATATTTGACCCCCCTGTTGTTTGGCTGTAGTTCACTAAGTTACCGAGAATATTGTGTTTTATTGGTGCTGATATTACGGCGTTAAGACAAACAATTTATCAAAACGTATTTTTTTATCAATTTATGAAATACTTTCTTCGCTCACAAATTTAAGAAAAGGCTCCAGCAATCTTTATTTACTTTATAAATTTAACAATGGAAAAAAGTGGACGGAGTTTTGAGTCCGACCGCCCGGAAAACAGCGCCAATAAAACACAATATTCTCGGTAACTGGACGAACTACAGCCAAACAACAAGGAGGTCAAGCAAAATACATTGTTAGATAGGCGAGTGTCCAGACCTGTTCTTCTACGACCGTGCTCTACAGATTAATGGGTGGACTGAAATAGATGTGCACAAGTGTGACTTTCACTGAGTAATATTTATAAGCAGGAACCTTTTACGCACGCTGAGCTGTTTTCGTAACGGCCAAAGCTCTACACACTGTTCAACGGCCTAGGCAGGCGGCTACCTAAGATGCCCTAGATTAACTTGCTTAAAACTTCGGTGAAAATGTCCCAACGATTATATTCACCTCAATAAATCAACTTATTAGTTATGATAGAATAAAGAATCTACCATTCTCATATACAAACATGAGTCTTTAAAGTTTTTCACAGACAGACAAAACGTTGAATTACTGTTGTGGTGCAGATTATGTTGGTTTTCGTAATTTTAAACATAGTGTCCACGATTCACCACTTTGTTTCTCCTACAAAAGTTAGATTGTACAAAATGCTGCCTGTAGAAATTCATAATATTATGAAATGCAGGCCTACGTGCCTTGTGGAAATGACTATAATAACTAAGCCGTATTGTAACAACACATTTCCTCACATTATTACTCACCTCGTATTTGGGTGGACCAGGGTTCGATCTCTGGCCTCGACTATCCTGATTTCGGATTTACAAGGTTTTCCGAAATCTCTCCAGGTGAATGTTGAGACGGTTACTTAATACGGGTCATGCTTAAGGCTGTGAAATAATTGTTTGATGTTACTTAAAACACAAAATAAATAAATCATATAAATAACTGTTTTAATTATTATATTTCCAGGTAAAATGTTCCAGGAATCGAAAACTGATTATTGTCGTTATTTTTACAAAAGCTGAAAGAGTTGCAACTGGTTTCATGCATATGAATGCATTTTTTATCGCGAATTAGAATTCAATATAGCACATTTGTTATTTATCGTAATGCAATTGACGTATGCGCTTGTAGAAATTATGTGTGCTTGGAGTCGTATGATATACTTTAAACTAAAATCCGTGAGAAACGAACTACTTAAGTGAAATTGCATTCATTTCGGTGAAAAATTAGAAACTTAAGTTACTGAAACCACGCTAATTTTTCCAATAACTTAATGCTACTGACTTAAGTGATTTCCAATTAATCTCTGTACATTTCACCTGCCTGTAACTCATTTGAAAATAATTCTATAGTGGGACCGAGGTGGTCGAAGGATCACACCTCTCGCCTCCCACCAAGGCGATACGGGTTCGATTCCTGGCGGGGTCGGTCCCCGGATTTTCGCATGTGGGAATCGTGCTGGACGATGCCGCTGGTCGGCGGGTTTTCTTGGGGATCTCCCGGCGCTGCTCCATACTGACCTCATGTCACCCCTCACCAACGCTGAAGACCTCGATGTTAAGCGCTGACCAAAATCTTTCACTCATGAATTCTATAGGTTATCAGTTAGAAAGAGATTTTTAATTTCAGTGAATAACATTTTACTGACTGTAACAATTTATTATTATTTAGAGTGCAGTAGGGATTACTTTACAGAGATCGTAAGTTGGTTTGTTGGTTTAAGAATAACCATTGCAGAATGTTTGTAATTACAAGGCCCTGACACGGCAGTTACTATGGACACACGCATGTTCAGTTTCATCGGATAAAATGCTCTGCTCGCGCCATTTACCACGTCATCTCTGGGTCGAAAGTATCTAACGTCCTGTAAAAGCGTATTCACGCGCCATTTGCCCTGCTGGTCAGAAAGGCCTCGCAGCATGGCCAGCATTTATACGAGGAATGTTCTGACGAAGTGTGCAAGACACGTAGAATATAGAGCTTTGTTAAACGAAGCTTCAAGTAAACAGGATAACGTAACACACATCTTACCGCAAATATTTTCTTCTATTATGTCCAGCGCGGCTTGCAAATATCAGCCATCCGGCATAATTGACAACTCGCCAGTTTTTAACTGTAGTGCGTGCTTTACAGGTATATAATTATTTTAGGTAAGGTCATGTTAGGTTTTTTTCACATTGGTGCAAAAAAAAAACTTTTTCAACGGACAGCTTTGAAAAATGTCAAGCTAAAGGAAGGGTCCCCTGCCTGCGCTTGAAATGCGTTGAAGCGAGTTGCGAGTATTCTTTTTTGACGAAACCACTTAACACAAATCAAACTAGTTCGTCTACGAAAAGAACACACTCAATTGTATGACACTATAAGTTTAAAAATTCGGTACGCGTGTTTTAAATATGATTTTCGGGATTGCCATCATGGCTGAAAACGGCTTTTTCAGACTGCCGTATCTGGGAATATACCAACCAGAATCGAAAAACGCACAAATAGAAGCACGCGTTGGACTATAAACTATATATTTCACAAATAAAATGATACGGTCACCGCTCGAAGTCCCATTGCAAAATGAATACTAGCAAAGATCTGCGCGCCAGTTGAATGGCTTGCACGTTGAGGCGATACTGCATTTCATATGCCAGCCGGTGGCAACATTGGCCTTCCATAGATTCTGTGCCTCACACACACAAACGCCGTATATTCCGAAAGTCATCCTAAGAGTATTCACACGATGTACAATTCTGTGAAGGAGTTTTGCAAATAATAAAATAATGCAACATTCGTTCGTAATAAATATTGCTTTGCTTTTGGGTTATTTTCATAACACAATTAGTAATGCATTCAGTCCGAATTTCTGGGGAAAAAACTATGAGGTTTATTGCTATCAAAAAATTAAATACAAATTATGATATATTTGTAACAAATATATGCATGGGGTTCATTGATACGAACATTAGGTTCCTTTAAAAAAAGTAGCACGCGTCCAAATTTACACGGTTTTGCCATCACCATCACTGAAAAACCAGTTTTGTGATGGCTACAAAATATTTCGTCAATATAGACCCTAACAAATAATTTTGTGATGAACACCAAATATTGTACAGTTTCTACAAAACTTCATTGTAGATAAGTTTTTAATTTTGTTATCACCAAAAAATAAAAACTGCAAAATACTTAGTGTTCACCACAAAACTGCTTGGTAGGGACTGGTATGTTTTCATGCATCCAACAACTTGCAATTACACGTTCCTCAGTACGATAATTGGACGTAGCAACCATAGTTTAGTTCACACATTCTGGAATGTGTAATAAACGCAACTTATATTAAGATGTATGAAGGGGTAATAACAGAAAGTTAATAAACTGTTACTTAGAAATTATATTTTGTTTTACAATATCAAAGGTGTAAGTGATAAGTTTAGCAGAATATTAAGTAAATTTTATTTAAATATTTTTTCATTGACATTGTCTAAACTGGTTTCAAATCAGTATTTTTAAAAATGTAATTATTTAGTTTTTAGCTAAGTAATCCTTTCGTTAATTTTTATGGCTGTGGCAAGTTGTTGCTGCCTTATTATTTGCGATACCTCAAACGCTATTTTTTTTAAGGTAGCGTCCTTATTCCCTTAAATGTAAGACATGTTTTAGAGTCATGTTACTCTTTAAGTATTTTCTTTCCTTGGATGACCTAATGCAAGTTATTCATCGTCCCTTACGTATATTTAGGGAGAAAATATTATCAGGCTATAAAACTCGTCCGAATATCAAGCGTGGCTTTGCTTACTCTAAGATTGTAATAACGTTTATTATATCACAATAAATTTTATATTTTACAATTACAAATATTGCTTTAGTTAGTACCAACACAACTGCCACTTATTCTTTAGCGGCCATGGGGAACACGATGTAAATTAAATTTGTTGAGGTGGAATTTAAACGTTTCAATCTCGGCGTAAGGTAATAAAATTCCAGGAAGTAATTGAATAATTAAACTTAGGGAACAGTAAAGTGGTGAGTTTTTTGTACAGAGTTGAGGACGAAGTTTATGCCTCTAATTTAAAGTTTTGTCGTCATCCGTGTTTTATAAAGGTCCTTTACTTTTGTAATAAAATCTAGAACCACGATTTTCGGTGTTTTAAGTTTTTTAGTGTTGATCTTATACCCTCCTTCTAAATCTTAAAAATTGAAGAAAAATGGAGTCGTATCTCTTCAAACGGATATGCAAGACTCTACGTAGTAAAATAAAGACTTTGGATATGTATGTGTGTGTAAACACGTAATTTGTGCATAATACATACAACATCCCGTTGCACAAACATTGTGATATTACAGTATATATTTCTAACTGTAAATGGTAAATGTTTTGTAGAAGTCCAAACTACACATTTGTAGTCTGGAAAGGGGGTGGGGAAGAAAACTGGCATGTTTTTGATAGAAATTTGTGTAAATGGTTTCACAGTATAGATTAACAAATAAAAATATTGCATTTTTAAAATAAATTTTATAATTATTTAAAGACCGTAAACCGGGGTCACTGTCACGTATAATGTGTAAGTATATTCGGGACGTTTGTGAAAAAAATTACAAAACGTACATGAATAGAATAAATGTAGGGTTTACAGTACGCAAACAGGTGTATTTATTTCTTTTACTAACAGCCTAAAAACAAAGCATTAAACGTTGCTTTAAGTCACTCCTGTTGTAGCAAATAATTCCTGTTTACGTAATCGGAAATACAAGAAATATATTATACATCACAATTAGTTGCCACGGCGTTCAGTTATTTCTCTGCCTGACCACGTACATGTTTCTATCTTCTTCGACTGCTATTTCTTCAAAAAAAAAATGTTTGCTATTTTGTACAAGCCAGTGTTAGGTGTGTGTACAATAATTAAATATATAAATAAATGTATGTAAATATCACAGAGTGTACAGAAACAAACGCATTATATACACACCACGCGAATCCTGGGATAAATTGAAGCTGAAAATGTAAGTGGCAGAATGTCGTGAGACGAAATTTACTTGCACATTTGGCAATACTGCATGGCTAAGGTATTCTCATGCGCTCCACGTCGAGGTATTATTTTATGTATGTTACGTCAAGTAATCCTAGAATCATGTTTGGACTGCTCAGGATTTTAACCTGCACCCATAATATGTATTTCAGAACAATAGTAGTAAGATATGTAAGGAGTGCAAGAGGGGACTAACTACAGTGCTATGTTTCCACATTATGAATGTAAATCGTCATGGTACAACAGTTCGGCACAAACATTTTTCTCTACAATTAAGCCCAGAATTCGCGTGGTGTGTTTGTTTAAGGACATCCTGTATATCGTCGGCTTACTTCTAACACCTCGTAAGTATATTTCATAGAGAAGAGCAAAAAACTACTTTTGTAGTCATACTACACCGAACATACTAAATATTTAATTTTGCCATAGAAGAAAGCTAACACGCAAGGTTTTAACACCAGAAGCTCCATGAAAATTAGCACCAAATTAACCTGGAATGTAAACTTGGAAAATCTGGACCACAGTCGTAGAAGAACAGGTCTGGACACTCGCCTGGATATTTGACCCCCTTGTTGCTTGGCTGTAGTTCACCAAGTTACCGAGAATATTGTGTTTTATTGGCGCTGATGTTACGGCGGTCGGACTAAACTCCGCCCACTTCCTTTCCGCTAAGATAAACAATTTATCAAAACGTATTTTTTATAAATTTATGAAATACTTCCTTCGTTCACAAATTTAAGAAAATGCTCCAGCAATCCTTATTTACTTTATAAATTTAACAATGGAAAAAAGTGGACGGAGTTTGGGTCCGACCGCCCGGAAAACAGCGCCAAAAAGTACGACATTCTCGGTAACTTGACGAACTACAGCCAAACAACAAGGGAGTCAAGCAAAAATACATTGTTAGATAGGCGACTGTCCAGACCTGTTCGTCTACGACCGTGATCTGGACTTACAAGGTTCTAGAAGTAAGCCGACGATATTGTATTATTTGACAAATGTTATTGCTGTATCATACTTTATTTTTTTACATCTTAATTTAATTTTTAATATTAGTTATATTAAAGTACAAAAAAAAACAATGAAAAATTTGACACGCTGCTTGGTTTACAGTTTTTTTATGTATCAGTATTATTCAAAAATATTTAACGGCTATATGAACCGTTATACCATCTTGTATTATTGGCTGTTGTGTTTGAATTCAACTCCTCGGTCGTAGTGTCGTAAAATAAAACTGTTAGGTAGGTGTGTAAATGTACATCTTCGCTTCTGAAAGTTAAGTCTGTGCGAGTCAACCTCGTATAAAGCGTACGTGCTCAGCGTTTATCAACGGTACTGAAATAAAAAAAGAATACGTACCTTGATATCATTGTAGCTTGGCCAGAAACATCCAGGAAAACACGGGAAATGTTATGTACGTGTAACGTAATACATTTGTTTCATGCGTTCCACATTTATAGAATAAATTTTCGCCAATATCATGGAAACGGTTACGTTTTATACTGTTAATTTTTTATTTATTTACTATCGAACCATTATTTTACTCCGTCAGTTGGTTGAAATGCAGACTTAAAATACACATGGCTGCATGCAGGGATACGGATTGAAACAGATGTAAAGAATAGTTGATAAAATTGATTTTTTAACAAGAGTTTAAATTTAGGTCAGTATTTAATGTGCTGTTGAGAGTCACTTGTTCAGCGCCCGGAGAAATACACCGAAACATAAAATAACTAGAATGTAAGCACACCGTAACTATGCTGCTAATTTCATTCTAATTAGTTATTGCATTAATTGTCTGTAGGACTGAAATAATCCTACTAGATCATAAAAATGAAATCTCCAAAATGAGCAATTTACTTTCTTAACCATTTAAATTGTGATTAGGTTATTTCGCTCCGTAGTGGTTAAATATTTAACATAATTGGAAGCACTTTTTTTGTACAATGCACGTTAAACTGCCGGAAAAATATTTTGTAAATAGATAATTTTCCTTTTTTCAATACATCAATTTTTTGTGCAGCTGTATAAATATTTTTTTACAAATATAATACTTTTGTAAATATCTACATCCCAAGTTCTACGTATTTTCCGGTAGACGAATTTTATATTCGTCGTGTGGAACGAAAACTATTGAAGTTATTCTTTCCATGTAGCATCCTTAAGGGCGTACAAGTGCGGAAAATACACAATTTTATATTTACACGATATAGTGCTTATTTTGTATACGTTACTAGTGACTGCATCTTTCACTTGTGAAAATTATTTAGCTCTCTTAGTCCTCCCGTAGCGGCATTTCAAAGCAAAAATTTGCAAGTTACGGGAACATAGAAATAACCAAAACTAACTCGAATGAAATAATTTACAATGAAATTTGATACTATGGGATATATGCTAAAATATTTTAAAACACACAGCTACCTTTGTATTTTTTTAAAATTATTAGCAATTAATAAAAATATAGATTTTTTTCAGATTTTTTTAAAATATAGAAAGGGTTTTAAATGCTTGTTTTTTAAAATCTTTTAGCACATAGTCTGTAATATCTCTCTTTCAGTTTTAAGTAATTTTATTCGAGGAAGTTGGTTTTCGTTGTTTGTACGTTCCTGTAACTTGCAAATGTTGACTTTGGCGTGCAGCTATGGGAAAGCTGACAGAGCTAAAAATATTTCACAAGTCAAAAATCTAGTCACAAGTAACGTCTAAAAAAAGACTTGTTGTAGTACAAATGTAAAATTACGCATTCTTCCCACGTGAAGGTCCTTAAATATAATTTCTCATTCTATCTTTATCTATATCGGGTTAGCAATTCGTTTGCGTTAAAAAAAGTTACTCATATATTAGCGAATAACGTTAATTTTATAACAAACCTTACAGTTACACAGAAACATTTGAAATCTGATAAGAATACTGGGTAACAGCACGGATACATGTCTTAGAAAACCCTGAGAAAAATTTAAACAATCTTAAAGGATAAAGTTATTTGGCCAACTTAGTACAAATTAGGATCTCCTGCACGCTGGAAACAAATTGAAATCTGTTTAGAAAACGAATAAAAGTATTTCTAGGATTTTAGCTACTAAAAAATTGTTATTTTTTGCCCATATGAAATTGTTAGCATTGCCTGTGATTGAGTTTTGCTCATATTATTTATTGACGGTACAGTTTTTTTAAAATAAGAATAAATTTATTTGTGGACATAACACCATTGCTCATGTTTTGTTGACCAAACGTGTGTTGAATGACAAAGTACAAAAAACAGATAAAAGCGATCCCAGAGGAATTCGGTCAGTTAATTGTATTTAACAGCAAGAATTCTGAAGATAGAATTCAGTCAAATTTCGACAACACCCAGACACAAAATACGGACATATAGAAAACCAGATTCCCAACATGAAAAAAAGATGGAATTAGACAAAAAACTATTAAAAACATAAATGACAAAAGACGACACAAGTTCCATTCAACATAGAAAAATGCAACGTTTCGGGAATTGCACTCTACTCCCGCCTCCAGGCTTAAGAGATAGCTAATCGGAACTCCAACATGCGAATGAAGTTCGCTAGAAAATAGGGGCTTACATATCCTGGATTGTCCGACCGAATTCATCTGGGATTGTTGATTTCTGTTTTTGTACTTTGTCATTCAACACAAGTGTAGCCAACAAAACATAAGCAATGGCGTAAACATTTAAAAATCTCATAGTGTTTAAAATGATTGCAAATAATTTTTGTGATCTACAAATAAAATAAACAAATTATTTTAAAAAATAACAATGGCGAGCAACAAGTATTTTACTAATATATGTGTATATATATATATATATATATATATATATATATATATATATATATATATATATATATAACGCTTAACGAATAACGATAGGGGCTTGAGAGCTCGCGGGGTACTAAGACGAAACCTTGCTCGTCTCTTCGCTTCTAAAACGTCACACACTCAGCTCACGATTATTCTTCCCGTAGAGGACGTATTTATGTTTCAGTTAAGTTGTAGTTTTTTAATACAAGCATCTAACGCTTCTAAATACGATTTTCATGATATTAATAAAATAACAGTGTTATTAATAATGTTTCAGAAAAAGTTACATGTATTATGTGTTTATTTCTACAATACAAAATTTTACAAGGCCTATCGCAATACAGTAAAAAAGCTTCGGCTGATAATAACGATAGATGTCTCTTTGTGTAATTTTTTCTTAGTTTTTAGCTGTACTAAGAAAAATGAACATGTTTTCTTCTCTTGTTCGTGCCCTTTCTTTCTTGTGTTTTGTGTCGTCACTACCGCGCAAGGAATGTGTTTCCAACCACGCACTGCTATGTGATTTCCCATCGTCTGTGTGTACTTCATCTCTCCTGAGAGTGTGTAACCGCTGTACTGATACATCCTGTATAGTTGGTTGGATTCTTATTGTTCAGAATAGTTAAGCGTAAGTTAAAAAAAAAGGGCAAATATTTAAATGGAATAATGAATAAACTGTATTATTTTTAGTACGACGATGAAAACTCAAATTTTGTATGTAGTAACGGTGCGAGAGAACATCCGTGATTATTTAAAATAAGTAATTATTCTAAGAGCTGTCAGCCACGTGTTACAATAAAGCATTGTCAGAGTTCACAGTTGCCACTCTAGTTGACATTGCTCCCTTGTGCTGAAATGCCTGTCCCGATATTTTAGATCAGCGTAATGGGTTATTATCCTACCTGCGTTGCAAGAAGCTTTCCAGAAACATTATCTAAAGCTAACAGCAGAAAAAAATATCAACCAGGAGTTATTATACTATTTTTTCAATAACACCCTTCTGAAAATATTTCACCTGGGATTTAAGCAGCACTAGCACAGAAACTGCGGATTGACACTGGCAGTTATGTATCGACACAACACGGACGCGCGTGTGACACGACACGAATGAACCTGTCTGTCACCTCATGTGAGCATCAAAACAAATAAAAGTGTTTCCTCGCGCCTCTTCCAAACTTATATCTAGTGTCTAGGAGAGAAGTACATTTTTCAGTCAAGGCATTACATCTCATTCTCCTCCCCATCACCCTGTTTTTTACAGCTTATAAATAATTATTCCAGTATTTGGTTTTTATGAATCATCACTGAAAAGATTAATTGAAATGTCGAACACGTATTTCGGTTGCTAAGTCATTAGGAACAATATTTTTGTTGTGTTTCTTAACGTAGGTAAATTTCGGTAAAAATTACTTGTCACGCTCCGCTTTAATGAGGAATCTGAAACATTAAGGTACAATATTTCAATATTAACTAAGGGTTACGGTGTGTAAGTACTTACTTGCAAGTTTACATCCTGTTTTAATCTTACAGTGATTTTTTATTTTTAGGTAGTAATAGTTTTGGTGTTAAGATTTATTTTACTTATTTTATTATTTCGTACCAAGGATTTTTGCATGTTGGAAACATGGTGGACGTTGCCGTTCGTTCAATGGTTTTCTCAGGGCACTCTTGTTCCCTCGTTTTTACATTCCGCCGTTACTATATATTCACTTTCATCATACTCAGTAGCGTTAAGACTTTTTATTTATAACGGTCCGCACATTGCGCTAAAAATTTGTATATCGATTTGTTGACGTCAAAGTAGTTAATTTAATTTGACAAGCTCAAAAGAAGATGTTACTAAAAATTTCTTGGAGTTTCTGAAAACTCCGTTGCTATTTGTAATTCGTATATTAAAATACGAAATCCTTTTGAAACTCAGAATTCGCTTTTCTGATGTCAACAGTTGACCATAGGTTCATTTTTGGCTCAGCCATTAGTGTAATACGTCATGCAAAGTTCGAAAACTATCACTATAGCAAAATCATACACAACTTAAGACTTCGTGGCTTAAATAACTCAGATTGTATTTTTAGTAAATTAACTTTATTTATACAGATGGTTCGTTTTTAAATAATTGGGTAAGTTGTACTGCAGGCCTATCTCCCTAATAATATACAACACCGAACATGAAAATAAATATATCATTTAAACAGACTACTTCTAATGAGTGTGAGTACAGACAAAAAATTTACATGCCGTTATCTATGCTATTGAACACCAGCACAGCGGTTGTGCGAGTAGAATATTAAAACACAGAATATATCTGCATATTTTTGTTCTTATGCTGCCTACGTTTCGAGAAAAAAAATGTTTGCAGCGTTTACAAAGTCCTCCTAGACTATTGCTGTGTATCTGGAAAGTGCAGATGGTAAGTATACAGGTTGTCCATGAATAACGTTTACAATTCTTCGTCACGTTGTACATGATGCTAAGACGAGTATAATGATACAGTATACTTAGGGTCGCAACGACAGGGAAGTACCAGTAAATTAACCCACAAATCGTGGTCTTCGAGGGTAAAATGTGCGTATAAATAACCGCAGTAGTGACGTCAGCCAACCTATCAATAGGGGCTAACAGACCGGGGAACATCGGAGGTGTATCGATGCATCGCTCCAAGGAGATTCCAATTCAATGTGCAGCCGGGGTCTCTCCCAGGATCTAACATGTGAGACTAGTGTGTGGTGATACCGTAGGCATACGGGATATCAGAGTTAACTGCAATTTCCTCTGTCTTTTCGTTCCGGACCAACTTCATACAATACGCATACGCATATTGCAACATTCAAAGGCCACAAATTGTGTGTCAATATACGAGTACTTCCCAGCCTTTGCAACCCTAAGCGTATTGAATTATTACTAATCTTCGCATCCCATACAACGTGACTAAGAGCTTTAAACGTTATTATGGGGTAGCCTGTATACATATTTCACGCCAAAGTATCCAACTTTGAAGTCCACTTGGTCCAGAATAACAATAATAAACATATTTAATTGCGGCTTTAAAAGATAACTTTGAAGGATCTAGGTCTAATCTATATACTGAGTTTGCTGCTTGTATTTCTATGTTTATATTGACAATCGACTATTTGAAACAAATTGCCTAGAAGATAAGAAATGGTAACCAGGTTCTCAAAAGTGGTCAATTTACCACAAATAGCAAGCAGGCAAGCTCACATGCTGAAGACAGTTTTTTTCGCGTATGCAAACCTTGACTCGTGGTGTACAACCATGCAAAAACGTTTGCAAGTTGAATTTCTAGAAAAAAATATCGAAGTGTAACCTATGTCGTTACGCAGACTTTCGATTGATTTATGAAGCGTGTATTGGTTGTTCATCATTATTGATAATAACGTTGGTATTAACTTCCTTCTCTCATTTTGTTGAACAGTAGGGCTAGTTTTTACAAATGTGAATTATTTTCGGTATTATTGTCGTGAAAAGGTATTATAAAATACGGCAGGCATTTTATCACTGAGTCACTCTTATTTTTGATTACATATTGTTCACTCAAATAGTAAGAATTTATTATGAAAAATTTACCTTTCTCCTCAATAAAAAATAGTAAAACGTATTTTTAACCATCATAATTTACATTACAGATTGCCCCACCCGTTGTTTACACAAAAATAAAATTAATGTAGTACGTATATTTTGAATACTACAGGCTCTGAATAAATTACTTCTTATAGACAAAATGTTACAGTTAGCAAGAGTCAGTGTATTTTCAGTTTTAAAGAATGCTGATCTCTTGCAAGCTGTACGACTGGAATTCGAGTATTACAGTTGAAAACTACAAAATGTATTAAAATCTCTACTGACGTAGCGTGGCGTATTGTCTAAATCCAAGATACAGTAGCCGTCACCACAAAATTCTATAATCATCATTATTTAAAATGAAAGCTTGCTCTTTAAGTAGGGCTCGTATTTGGCCACCGACGGTCCGGCGCAGCTGCTAAAGGAACGCTCGACACGGAGTCATCACCCCAGCAATTTCATGCCCGTCGAAAATTTACACCCTTCGTCGACAAATTAAACCAGGAGAAGAATTTCCCATTACACGGAACTATTGCTCCCTTGCTGCGTGAATTCGACGGCTTTTAGGCGCGGGAGTGAGGAAGAGCAGGAAATACGTACGCAACGAGCCCGCGGACCGGGCTGGCCGATTTAGACAGAGTGGTAGGGGCAAATAAACAAGGCTTGAACCAAATTAAACCCGTGTGCCACCCCGCGGCCATTTTCGTTTGGAGATTCATTCAACAGCTCTTGGCTATTTCATAACGAAAGTTTGTTACTATCGTATTTTACTCGACTACTCTAAATAACTTTCAACTTCTTTTAATAGTGCCATCGTTTACTGTTCCACCAAGCTGCTGGCCGCACTTCCGTCGAATGCTAAAATGTCGAAAGCCCGAGAAAATATTCAATACTTCTGTGTCGCTGTGGTGATAAATTCTTTAATTATTCAATGGAAGGGCGTTTTTGAGAGGAAATGTGGGACCGTTCTGGCTTCTATTGAAGGCAGATTGTTGGGGCATTGTTAGTTGAAGCAAATTTGATCTTAGGCTGTCATTGTGTACGATGATATGTCGGTATTAGTGTCGTAGTTCACGACGGCGTACCCGAATATTGGCAATACTTTGACGGCGTGTACTGTGACCGGCACATGTTTATGCCTGCGAGGCCCCTCCTACTCTCCAAGGCCATAGCTCGTCACGGACAGGTCTGGAGCAGAGCGACAACAGAACGGCCCGGCTGAATACGCGCCGACCAAGAAACATTTGGTATTCGGGCCCGAGTGACCACAAGTACATTAGTAGCTGATGTTTGTGATACAGCCGACAGCACAGCCAGATCTGCGCGCGCGTCTCTTGCCCCCTTCCGGCGCTTAGCCCGCTTTCATCCGCTCAGACGTGTTCAGACGTCTGCTGGTTACAGTGCTGAAAGAAAATTTTACCGATTGTTTGAACAGCGAGACATAATTATTTACTTCATCTAATAAGATATTTCGCAACCAAAATAAAATACCAAATTAATTAAATATATCTGATTCTGTTAACCCAGAAAAGTCAGTGCTCTCTTGTGCAGAAGATAGAATATGTGTTTGGGTGTTCACAAGCGTGTATTTTGTTGCACCAATCAAAACTTAACATTTATGCTCGACGTAGTTTGTAACCACACCTCGAGAATTATTTGGCAATTCCTGTTGCAATTCGCATTCTATCCACAGTATATTTGTAAGAGGATTTTATGATGTTGCTTCATTTAAGTACAGAAAAACCCGAGAAGAAAATACATATGCAAACGTTGGTAGCATTCCTCTGCGCAAATGCCGTGCATTTATTAAGCCATACATTCATTAAGAATTGTCAACCATCGACACTCTGTCTGACCACAGATGCTAATGTGCGATTCTATATACAACGAACAAATATTTAGTTGAACTAGCAAAATTTTATGCTTTTGGGCAGCAAAATAAGAACAAAAAAGATTTTTTTCCAGTAAAAAAATATTTATTTCCTTATAAGCCTTTACAAGCGCGTATGTTTGGTTGCACCAAGCATATTATGTTTGACCAAACAAAACTTTTCTCTCAGTCTAACAGTAAATGAAGAATGTGATCGGTAGGGAAAGGAAAACTTCACGCGAGTTCATTGATTCTCACGATAGAAACCAATGTTCTATGCGTACTCAAACCTCAACTATATGTTCATTAGCTGCTATTCACTGGAACAGCAGACAATGAGCGAATAGACGAGACTTGAGTATGTATACAACAGTGTATGATAACTAGAGACCGGAAAAATTCGCGTGTTCACTGACCTGTAGGGCTGGCCTCCAAGAATCTCTGTGAACACAAGCAGATAACAGTTGTTCGTTAGCTGCTCGCTGACACAGTGAGATGGGTCCGCATTTAGATAAATTGTTATTACTGGCTCATCTACTTCAAGGCGGTGTCAAATAAGTCTACTGTCAATTGTGAAAGCAGCACGAACTTACAGTTGATGGAATTATAGTAGCTTGTGCCTGAAAGAAAACACGAATTTTTCAGGTCTCTAGTGATAACATGCGGATCATTGAATTCATAGTTTCCCTTAGTGATCGGGTAATCGCCAGACATGATCATAGCTCCAATATAAAGTGACGCGAGCTCTCTTACATCATCTCGAAAAATGTATCGATATCCGACGTGAGCAGCACAGACTGAACATTCCTGGCCAGGCGTTGATTCCCCATCTGCGGCAAGAAGCAGATGGTGCCTCGACTGTCTTAAGAGTGCATGGTATGTAATTCAGCGCTAAAAACATCATTTAAGAATTGTAGTTTTCTCGAAGTCAATTTGCAAAAAAAAAAAAAAAAAAAAAAAAACCAGCAATCCTAGACAGTAGTTTTTGCCACCTCTCTGAGCAAAAATTTTTTCTTGAGTAACGTACATCTGAAGAACAATCCCTGACGCCGAAATCTCATACATGTCATTGCAGCGCAAGACATCACGCGTTAACAAGTGAATCATTCCGGGTAAATGTTTGCTAATAAAGTTCACAAATGTAATTATCAATGATTGTTGTTTTGTATTATTTCTATATTAACTTTTAAAAAAGTGTAGATCTCAATTGTAGAACTCAGCGCTTATTTATCTACCACGCCCTCTTAATGATGGCTTAAGCGGGCCTTAGCAATCCGGCCCACCTGAACGCTCCATCACAAATAGTTCTGTGACCTAGGTATCTGTTCCTAAGCTCCACAGTCCCTGTGACTGTCTTTCAAGAGAGAGATAGCAATTCATATAGACACTCGTGACTGTCTTTAATATCGTATTCTATAACACCTCACTTTACCACAATCTCAATATGCTAGGCAACGCTTAAGGCTGTGCTTCGAAAACCTTCATACGCCTTAATAAATTGTATATTTTCAGTTACGTAGCGTGTTTGGAAATGCTAATTACTTATATTTTGTTACAAATAATTACATATATTAAGGATTCAAATTAAAAACTGTAACATAAATTGAATCGTTTTCTACTGCACCCTTGTGTAGAAAGCTAGTGTACTACACTAAACAGAGAGAGTAGTACTAGTACTGTATAAGCCCACCTATCGAATAAGAGAGAACAAAACTAGTACTGTTTTAAATTTGTCTTTCACACCGATAGTTAAAACTATAACGTATTACATGTTTAAGGGAATATAAGATAACGTATTTCTGTATCCTCAAGTACTCGTCAACTGCATTTGCTCACCTACGAGAATGGTTGTAGATCATAGCTACTTTCATGTACTTTCGTTAGTTACACTATCGTACGATCGGAGAGAGAGAGAGAGAGTAATGGGTCTTTTAAAAGAGAGCCATGCCTGCCACTTTGAATGTCAGAATATGAATCCACGTCATAAAGATAGTTGAACGGTAGTAAAATCATTGTTTAAAGGTCGTATAAGGGACAGAAAAAGTTCCAGAATAGACCAGTCCGATTAAACTAAGTTGTTAAAATGCGACAACAAACTCTCCTCTCCGTCTGCCCGAAACGAGGACAAAAGTAACCATACAGCGTGTTATAGGGTCGTGTGATGCTATAAAAGTTGTTTGTCTGCTCCATATCGACGACCGGGTCACTTCGCCACCAGAATACACCAGGACGTCCAAATCCAAGGGCGTACCGATCGCCGTACACGTGAAATCACATCAGCTTCGGTAACATGTTTAAGGTGGGGCTGTTGACATAGTTTGAAACATTAGTCCTAGGATAACGTAACCTTATATCCATGTTACTATAACAGTGAATCTTGCCCCCCTTTCTTCCTAGTCTTATAGTAACCTGTTGGTGTTGTATATTGTAACATACGTTCTATATAATCTGTTTCTTACACCTTAGTAAATCCTAACAGTTATAAAGCTTCTTACTTTTTATGTATTGTGCTTGTTCGGAACAATGTCAGCCCACATTTGACCACGTTTTTACAAACTCGATTTATTGTCTGTTTATTTTTTTTTTTCTGTTCTGTACAAATTTGGCTTTCTAAAATCAATGGGGAAATATTACACACAACCAATATTTAAAAGCTGAAAATTATTATTTAAATAAAATACCAATTTTTAATTCAAGGTTTTAAAATTATCTGAAAAGTATAAGATAATTCCACATATGAAATTATTTTTAAGATTTAAAATGAAAAATGTGGGGCGCATGTAATAGACAATGATACATGAATACTTCACCTTAGTCACCAACACTTGTATTGCCGCGCAAAAGATATGAAATGTTGAGTAATTTCCTCAAAGAAAGCTACAGTCTACGCTCTTGATAATTATCTGTTGTATGCATTCCGTGTGTTTTCGTTTTATATCTAGCAATATTTTTAATAGGAGAAATTTTTAATTCTAAAATGAATGTAAAATATCCCATTAGTTGGATGATGCAGTGGAAATGCCAACACATACTGCAAATAGTACTTTATCTCAGGACGTTCGAAACTTACTGGAACTAAACGAATCATAGTGTGCCACTAAATTAACTAGCTAACACCTTCGAGCGCGTATTTTATACAATTTCAGCATCATAACATGTAATAGCTTAATAACGTTATATTATTTTATTGATGTGTTAAATTAACGACACAACATGTATGTGCTGATTGTATATAAGCAAAATGCCACTCAACATGCACCAGCAATTATTGGAGAAGAGTAACATGCTTCGATGAGCTCCAATTGAAAGGTGTTATGCAGAAGGCATCCAAACCACAAATGCAGATAACATAAAAAAACAAGCTCCTAAATTATTATACATTAAAACTTCAGTCAGCTAAGCAAACAAAGTCAAATACAGGAAGGGTATTTTAAAATGAGAATATACTAATTAACAAAATGACAAAGATGTTTTATAATAATATTTCATGTTATGCTATATCAAATGCGGGACGGTCTCTTTCTGCATAACACCATTCGGTCTTGTTCCCCGGAGCTCGCTTGGCATAGCGGTTAGTGCGCTGCCTCCCACAAGGAGGTCCAGGTTCGAGTCCCTGCGGGGTACACTTGGATTGCTTTCACGTGGGGATAGTAGCGGTCGATGCCCTTAGTTCCTGCGCCGATCCATACGCACCTCATAGCTTCCTTCACCAGCGTTGAGCTCCTCACTGTTACGCGCTGGTCATAATCTCTTCACTTCTCATCTCCCAACAACATGTCGGGTTTATTTATGATAGACGTAAAAATATTTATGCTCGTACTCTTAAGAGGTATGGAATCAATCGTCAATAAAATCTGAACTACTCATCATAATTCGATGAGATTTTTTGGCCGAGTAGATATTTTATAAGCGGACTTTTATTTATATAGCACTGTGAGTTAGTACGCTTTGCTTCGAGTAAAAAATTAAAAACAAATTTTATAAAAATAATGGCTTGATACACCAAAATATAGAAAAATGGAAAACTATCATATTTAAATATTACATATAATAATATCTAGGCCTCGATGATAACCGAATTTCAAAAATACTTGCGTTTTCATTTGAAAATAATTTTAACATCCGTAAACCTCTCGCGCAGAGATTTCCTGATAGTAAAATTATTTTCAAATGCAAATGCGAGTATTTTTGAAATACGTTTATTACATAGGCCTAGATATTATCATATTAAAAATTATAGAAATGACAGTTTTCATTTTCGTAGATTTTGTGGTTTTAAGGCCTTTTTTTGTACCAGTTTTTAATTTTTAACTCGAAATTAAAGCATATTACCGCATAGTGCTATATAAATAAATGTCCGCTGGTAAAGTATCTACTCAGCAAAAAAATCGCATCGGACTTTGATGAGTAGTTCAGATTTTACTTACAATTGAGTATTTCAGTCGTCCGCACGACATTATACTTTTCCGTACCCCTTAAGTACTGACTTAAAGGTATTTTAAAACTAATTCAGATGCATATTCTCAAATCGTACTCTTCCAAAAGCCAGCATAAAACAAAATAAGATATTTTTCTGCGTTTTATGTGATCTTCTGTAGGAAGCCCGAAGATAAAAGCTCACTTAAAAATATGCATGTTTAACTTAGCTTCCGCTGAAACATGCCCTCTCCCCAATACGTAACGTCCTTTTTTTTCATGCCTCAAAAACCTTTGAACACATAAACGTCAGCCTTCTACGATATTTATTAACAAAGAAATTAAACTTATATTCTAAATAAACTTAACTTAATAAAATAAAATTTTCTCGCGTTTAAGCTTGTGTCAGAATTTTAGTTCACGTTTGGTCTCGTCAAATTACCATTTTTCTGAGTTACAGAAATAGCAGAAGCCCGTAAGACCTACATTATTAAACTAGCCTCCGACACTTTAGAGTTCTAAAATTATTATGATTTTTAATTTGTTTAGGAATGGTGAGACTATGAATTAAATACATGTTGGTAGTAATTTCTAAGCGAAATCAGACCGAGCGAGGTGGCTCAACGATAACGCGTTCGACTCGCATTCGGGAGGACCCGAGTTCAATACTCGGCTTCAGTAATCTTGATTTTTGGTTTTCCATGGTTTCCCGAAATCGCACCAGGCGGATGCCGAGAAAGGTTCCTTAACAAAGGCCATGGCCGATTCCTCTCTCAGCTACCGTCATTGTACCAAGTTGTATGTCACCGTCTATAATGACCTCGTTATCGACGAGACGTAAAACCCACTTACTTTACTTAAACAAAATCAGACACGGTAAATAATCTTTTAAGATACTATACAATTTAAACTCATTGTTTTTAATTGTATTGAACTCCATTTTAAAGTGCTTTTGAAGTTAATGAGCGAAAAAATTTGGCCAGTACTTAATAGTGATAACTTAGCTCTGGTGGGTGGTTACATGACTTACGAAGCAGTGACAGAGTGCAAAGGTGAGAGCACCCCGAGAAACACTTGAATATGCAACGTCCGCCACGTTTCTCACATTCTAACAATTTAAAGGCAGTATATTTTTTAACATTTCCTATCAAAGGAAATAATAATTCGATTGATTACGAGACCACACATTCCTAAGGACATTCACAATTAGTTTTATTATTAGGGAACAGACTGTATTTCCTTGAACTCAAAACTGTGCTGTTATTGGCCATCGGCTTTTATGTGATGTAATTTTCGTATTTTAATGATTTAAATGCGATTCGTCAGTCTGCCAAGAAAATTTTGATTGAACTCGTGAGATGTAAAAGGAAAACATTCAATTTTTTTTTTCTGAAAATTAACTGGAATAGAAAAGTTGTGTACTATATGTGTAGCTTCATCGGTTGAGATACAGAAAGAAAAGATTTTGCGATTCCTGAAACCATTATAGGACTTTGTATTTTAAAGTGACTTGTAAATGTGTAACATTTCCTTTTTGACCTCAGCGTAATAACATGATTGGTTATCCGCCGTTAGAGTCGCTGTAGTAGTGTTTATTTGGTTTATGTAGTCTTACATTATTGCGAACGTACGACAGTTACGTTGTAAATGTTTGATTAATATAGTGCACGGTCTGAGAGTGTAGGTGAGATGCCATAAAACATACTATTCTTGTGTTTAACAGCACTTGTATTTTGGACACTTGTGTATAAATTATTGTTTTATCGAACATCAAAAACCTTCAACTAATTTAGATTAGTAAGGAAAACATTCCTTCGACTTTGATGTTTCGTTTCCAATTTCTTAAATCGTAACAAATAAATGT
Source organism: Medauroidea extradentata (assembly GCA_003012365.1). NCBI lineage: Eukaryota > Metazoa > Arthropoda > Insecta > Phasmatodea > Phasmatidae > Medauroidea > Medauroidea extradentata. The sequence continues at coordinate 88,692 of PNEQ01129249.1, forward strand.
CAAGTTGTAATTTTTGCAGCTCAACCTATAGTTCTGTGACAAACAGTTTTTTTTTTCGTTTTCCTGAAGTTGGCCATTGTGGGATATTTTCCTTCTTCTTCTCACCCACTCAGTTATTAGTCAAGAGCCGTCCCTGCTGCAATCCTTGGTAATTTATTGGTAACGGAAGACGTGATGACGCCTAACGACAGCTAGCAGTAGGCTATAATTTGCAGTTAGGAAATAACGCAAAATTAGTATGTCTCTATCTATAGATAGTAGTGAATAATTGGAGAGCTGGAAGGAGCGAGAGAACATGAGAGAGCCAAACCTAACCCCATGCCCCGGACTCTCGCACCCTGTGACCCCGAACAGCTGTAAAATAGCGGCACAGCGCCAGCTAGATGTACTTCCCGCATGGCTTGTTGAGCGGGTAGCAGGTGCTTTCAGGGGTAGATCGTTCCCGCCTTCCACCCTCTCTCTCATCACATCCCCCGGCCTGTTATAATTGGCCTCCAGCGCGCCGGGCTTGAACCCCATGAATCACTAAGGGAGTGCGAACGCTGTTCCCCCTTCCCCTTAATAACTCTATCACACTCTCTTCTCTCTCTCTCTCTCTCTCTCTCTCTCTCTCTCTCTCTCTCTCTCTCTCTCTCTCTCTCTCTCTCGACCCACTGTCACGTCACCCACACGCGGGACAGCAATCATCCCTGCCGGTGTCTACCCCCGGCCTCCAAAACCTGGCTCATGTTACCCCTTCCTGCTCAATCAGTGTTGCCAGATTGTGCTCGTGAAATAGGCGAAATAAATACGGTACTATTAACAAAAATCTAGTGTATTAACAAACAGGAACAATTTACCAGGCACTACCATACTTAAATTCAGGTAGGTTTGCGTACGGTTATTTCGACAACCTTGGAACTGCTTCCAGAAATGTGGCAGCCCTGTACACAAATCGCACTCCGATCCCTGCCCAGTACCCTCCAACGTGATCCTGCCTCTGTGTATGTGCGTGATGAGGAATTAAGGGGGGGGATAGGAGAGTTGCTGCTGTTCTGAGCATGTTGTCAACGTCCAGGGAGGCTACAACTGTCCTGACGTATTTATTGGCGGGGGCTAACATAACCTCTGTTGCAGCCAGCGTTCCAGAACCTAGCCGTGAAAAAGAAATGGGTGACCAGGAAAAATTGATGAAGTTTGATAGAGGAGGGTGTGGGACGAGTGAAGCGTTTCAGATTATTTCTGTTGCAGTGATGGTAATTAAGGGGGTTCAGTATGCTTCAACTGTTCGATACAGATGTTCTAGTTCAGTATTGTTCCTCTGGCAACTCCTAACAAATATGTTGTTTGTATTTAGCATTTAGTTTAGACTACTTTTAATTTTTGGACATTTTGTTTATAATTCGTTGTTACTCTGTGGTTATGTAGTACTTTTTCAGTACTATGCCTTTAAAACGCCTAGCACATTTGTTGTAAGTATTCAGAAGCTCAAAAGTAAATAAATGAAAATATCCTTTAATGCCATTCAAGGACAAAAATTTAACGATTTTATGTTTGAACTTTTGTAGAAATTACTAGTGGCTACATTACTCTTCCATGGAAAATTTTAAGCTTGAATAGTATTTCTGTTACGGTATGTCAGAGTCAAAATTCACTATTTAGGGCATCGTAATCGCAACGAAAACCGACAAACTAAGTGAAATATAATTATTTACATTGATATTATATGCCGCGGTCTAGGTGCTAAACGTTATAAAACAAAATAATAATATATTTATTAAATAAGCATATATATATAAGTTTGTTTGGGCACTCTTAAAATATGAAACCCTTTAAAAACTTTTAAGTTTTAGTAAATTAAATAAAACTATTTATAGTAATACAGTTCAAGTATTTTCATGGGAGTGTAAATAAGATATGTAAATATGTCTTAGGAACGAAACGTTTCTTAACTGTCTTTGTTGTTTGGATACACGTAAACACATTAATTTATTTAATTTACATGTTTATTTGCCACAAACATAATGCAGCCCAGTTTATTCGCTAACCAGGCAGAGTTTTCAAGGATTTTAAGGTTATATTTTTGAAAAAAGTTTTTCACTATTTTATTACTTAACAGCAATGAAAAAAAGACACAAATAACTACTATATCATTAGGAAAAAAATTCTAGTGTGTGTTTCAAACAAAATGGGGATCATTTTAGAATAAAGTGTTATTTTTAATACGTATCATAATTTAATCAAATCTTGAATTCGGAGCACACCCATGAAACCAATTTTTTTTATATCTGAGATTTGGTTCGCCTTCAATGAATATTTTATATTAAGTTAATAAATTTTATTCGAATTTATATCGTTTCATTCAATATAAAACTATGTGCTATCCGTATAATGCATGTATATCCATACATGTTGTGTAAATTAATGGCCTGACAAACTTTTACCAAATCGAATTTTCTGTTTAGTGTACATGGTACACTCCGAATCTGCGAATTACCTGACATTCTGTATCATTTGTAGCGTAAGGCACCGCTAAACTCTTTTTTCCTGTTACTGGCCGCTTATTGCAAGAAGCTGGTGTCAATATTGTCGAATGTGTAATGTGAATCAAATCGTTAACTGTCTGGGCGTGTGTTGTAAATTCACTTTTAAGTAACTCCATTAGAAGAAGCTAATGTGGTCAGATACGGAGATCTAGGTGGTCAGAAATTGTTTGGAAATAATCCTGTTATCAGGGAAGTTTGCAACTAACGCCGTAGACGCGTGTGACATTCGGAGATTGGTGCCATCATTTCGACGATAACCTTGGCCCAGTTTGACATCAAGTTATTCAACAAACATTTTTGTAAGTATACGTGTATTTATTGTATTAATGTATCACCGAGCAGTGTTTGTAAATGTTATAATAAATTATTTTTAGCTTTATAGTTTTTTAAAAATTGTATTGAAAAACGTTTTGGTGCCGTTCATACAAAACTGAATTTCGAAGGTGATAGAAAGTAATGCTGGTCTACATTTTTGTTCATCCAAGAACATGTGTGAATAATGAAATCAAGGTAAAATACACATTTACGCGTATTGACGAAGTTATTTATGCGGTGTTGTCTTACATATTGAAACCTTAATAGATAACGACCCTTACTACATCCGAAGACAATTTTTCTGTCCTGACCGTTGGAAAGCAGGACTAAAGTTTTCTCGCAAGTTCTGAGCTTGAGAGAAGAGGGTTTCAAGGAGCGAAATTGGTTTATCTCCACCTTGGGAGAGTACGCTTAATTATAAACCTATTTTCTTCACGCACCAAACGGGAAATGTTGATGTCTATCGATCCCTTACTCTCAACGTACGAAAATTCGGTAATTTAGAGGAGAGCATGACATATAAGAAATAGTGGTTTGTTCACATGGGATCTGTCGACCAGAGAATAATTTGTGGTTTAATAATGCAAGATTATCTATTGGTTAGATTGCTAGGCTTCTGCCTATTGCACAGAGAGGTAAAGACGGATCAATTATTTAACTTTTCTTCAGGAGAGAGTTACATTGGAGAACCAAACCTCTTTAATTTCACATACATCATCAAGTAGCTTGTTTCAAAATGTACTGGCTTTTAATGTATATTTCTATCAGATCAAGGTAGTCATATTTATTCAGTTGCCTTCAATTTTTAATCCACTTTCTAGTTTTATGGTTGTATATGAATCAATATGAAGGTAATAGTTGTTCGGCATTTAGCATCAAATAACTGGTAACCGTTAAAGCTTCATCTAACTTTTTAGTTTCATTTGGAAAAATACAGAAATTAGTTCGTCTTTTGACCTGAACAATACGAGTGATGATTTATGTCTTTTCTGGGTCTTTAGTCTATTTAATACCCTGATTCACAAGAAAACAAATTCACGATCTGAAGTGATAATTTTCGTTATGTTTTAAACCGCGTACAAAACGTCAGTCGGCGACATTTCTAAAAAGGAAATAGATTGTTTTAAATTAACTAACTAGGCTCTATTGTCTATTTACTAAAACATTGTATTATTATTTTATATCGTTGCCAGAAGTGGATACAGCAAACAGTCGGTCTATGTTGCTTCTTACGTTGTGATTCTAATGTCTTTAAGAAGTCGCGTGGTAAGATTTTCGACCAGGATACATACCATTTTCGAGATCGTCATAACGGGAAAAATTCGAACATTCACTTCGAATACTCTGTTCACAGTCAGGTATTGATATATGCATAGCTGTAGATTAAACCATTTACCAACATAAAAAAAATATATATATATATATATATATATGATGTGCGCCAATTTCCGATAAGCATAAATCTCCTTGCTAACTTACTGTGCGGGTGATATGGGAGATAAAACAGGCCAGCTTAGTTGACTTCACCCCGTCGAATGAGCGGGAAAACTATATTTGATTGATTATTTTCCCTCCTTCCTCTACGTCCCAATTTTTTGTTTTATCTTTTTGCCCGTTTTCATTGAGGCGGGATTAACAAACAGGCCTTGACGGGGAAATACGGGGTCAATATCAGCTCTACATATCACTCTTTGGGACACATCCGACAAAAAAGTCTGTAAAAATAACACACATCGTGAAAACAATTTTTAATATTTTTATATTTTATTTAAATCACTTTGGTAGTTTAGCTCTGTAAATAGAATTGCCGACTGAAATGTACCAAGTCTTTGATACACTTTTTGAAGTTTTCTCTTTTTGCAGTTGCCGCATTTATTCTGAACTTTTTGGCACCGAGCGAGATAGCGGAGTTGCAAAATACTAGACTCGCATACAGGAGGACTTTTGTTTCGATTTCCTGTCCGGCCATCCTATTTAGGTTTTCTGTAGTTATTCAAAATCACTCTTGAATGTTATGATGGTTCCCAACTATACGCCATAGCCAAATCCTGATCCTTCCATGTTCCCTGTCTTTATGAGCAAATGGACGACTTACTTGAAATGAGGCGGAGACTCATAGTTTACGAATCTACCTAGAGAGGCGCTGCAGTCTATTGTGGGAAACAAATAGTAAACAAACCATACTATAAAGCTGTATACAGTAACAAACCATTTGAGTAAATTAGGCTCACTTGACATTAATTGTGGTGTTAGTTTATGTTGGTGTATAAGAGCTGGGTACTTTCAAGAGAAGGTTACAGTTTACTTATAGCTGTCAATTTTAAGTACGCGTGAACAGCTACCAATGACAGGGATATTTTCTTCAAAGCACATTGGCTGTTCACTAGCTTCTAGCGTAAATGATTTCAACAAACACGTAAAATACTGGCGCTGTTACTCTTACAATTCCAGTTTTTCATTTCACTATCACTTTTTAAACTAAAAATCTTGCGTGTAACCAACGCAAGATCCCGCTGAGTATAAATGTTATGCGAGGAAAGTACAAATACAGTACAGAGAGGTCAAAATCACAACAAACAAACATTGGAAACTATGATGATTATTAAAAAGTCAATAAAAATGCAACATTTATAACTTTATTAACAATCGCATTGTTTAAACTGCTCGTTAGAATATACTGTCATAGCTATAAAGTTAACATAATATTACATCCGTAATCACAAATCACCATACCTACAAAATACAATGTTGCCAACTTTGTGATGCAAGCCATCTATGACTCGTTACAAAAATTATCATCGAGATATGCAATTTTAGTTTACCTCAGATAATGAAGTTGACAAAAATTGTCAATACAACTAGAAATATCAAACGCAGATTCATATGGCAACACACATTGTTTCCCACAACACGGGTGACTTCAGAGGGCGTGTACCTCTATTCGTCCATTGCTCCGTTTCTTATGACCGCTCTGCCGGCAAGACGTGAAGCCGAACTACCTAATATACCTTAGCTGTTGATAACATCCCAAAGCTCTGGAATGAACACAAGAGCTGTCCAGTCTCTAGGCGTTAGTGTACACTGCTCTTGTGAAATGTATTATATCAATCTAAACCTGATAGCTCTGAACAACTGGGTCTTCTAGCCATTATTTCTTTTTTTTTATGTAGTATGCAGTGTTGCCATATACACCAAACTTTTAACGGATTCATTGTTTTTTATGAATAGGCTCTGATAACGTACATTGAAACTTTAAGATTCTTAAGGATGCAAAATACTTGAACCTATATACAGCTGCATCGTAATATCACGAGTGGATCGTTTGAGGGCTTCTTTCGTCTCAGCACTACGTTTCGATAAATAGTATGGTGCAAGTGAAAATTAGTTTTAAATTGTTTGGTTTGTATACTTGGCTGTACAAAATTTCTGATAGTTCAATTATTTCAGTGTTTAAGCATCCTCTGCAAAATGTTACATAGTATACTTTTTTTAATCACTTAACACAAAAGCAACTATTTTTCCTCTTGTACTTCGTATATAACTTCAGAAACATTTTATCCAAAACAGCCTCTAATATTTCTTTTTACTTATAATTAGTTTATGTCCTGTATACAAGACTGACCACAAATCTGCAGCAGTGTAAGATCAGGGCTGTATACATAAAGATTCACTATTTAGTGTACTTGGTTTCTTACATGTGTCTTAAATAATTTAGGTTAATTATCTACAGCTGTGTTCTGCAGATTATAAGTGCCATTTTCATCACATGTCACCTTGTTTAGTTTATGGTACTTAAAAACATAGCCAATACAAATGTACCAATTGTTTTGTGAATCTGAATTATTCAACGTCGTAACACCGGCAGCCAAAATAATAACAAAGTTAAACCCTGTACTTCTACATAATGCCAGAATTTCTAAGAGAATAAGCTTTATCACCGCTTATTTTAGCATAAATCTGTAAATAAGACAATGGTTCAAAGTATTGATTGCGCATAAATAAATCATGTTATTGTACCTGCCAACCACATTTCCATGAGAAGTCAGTGGCATGCAGAGTGGGTATGTATTACAAAGTGTGTAATTCTCATATCGTTATTTTCAGAAGTGTTTTATAATTTCTTCGCGTATAGGCAATTAGATTTGAATTCTCTTAACTGACAAACACATCCATTGTTCTGTACCACAATAGTCTGAGAATGAAGATATTCCAATGAACTAATATTTAAGCTTACCTACAAATAATATACATACGTCCTAGGCTTTGCCAAGGTTTGTAGCTTATCAGATGGTGACTACTCATAAAAGTTCTTTTGGCAGCTTTCAGGGCAAAAAAAAAGTTAACCACAAGGGTTAGTAAACCATACACGAGTTGCAAAATGCTTTGCATTATGTCAGCAGTTGTTAGTTATTGAATTTATACTTTAATTTATTATCTACCGTAACAAAATCAGGTAGCGAAGACTAATAGGGTAATTTCAGTTTTAGGTGCGTTTCCATGCAAAATAAGTACTTAAGTTTTGCTTGACATACGTTGGTTCGTTTCTGTGTTTATTCAAATGTTTGGGTTTGCACTTTAAAATTTAAAGTACACTAATTTTCAGCTAAAGGTGTATAACCAAAGTCTATCAGCGACTCTTCAAACTCGTCAGGAGTAAATGATTCCCTGTGAAGCACAACCTGCTTCGTAATTTCTAAGCTTACCGACAAAAGACGCTTATAAAAGAAACCCCGATCACGCACATCTGGGTTTTCAACTTCTTTTGTACACATGTTCAGTGTTTGTGACACTAGGCCTCTGGAAGTGTTCGGCTTTTTTATAAAAAGTTTCATTATAGATGTCAGCAATTGTAGTTGGACACGTGGGGTTTCAACCAGGAAACCTTCCAGGAAATTGTCCAAAATTTCTGCTGCTTCGCTGACTACTTCTGCGTACTCTCCTACTATCCAAATAGCAGCAGCTTTTGCCTCGGGGCATATTAAGGGTGGCAGATCGTCGCAGAGCATAGCAACTATTGTTTCATGTCTTGCTGGGTGGGCCTGTAGGATATCTCGAATCGCAACGATAGCCTCCTGCGAAACCGTGCGAAATCCCATCTGCGCGAGGTCTTTCAGAACTCTGAGGCAAGGAAGCGAACATCTTTCAACTATTACTGCGCATTTACCAATAGCTTGAATGCTGGCGCACGCGAACTCTTCGTCCCTTTCGAACAAGTAACTTTCCAACTCGGACAGTATCTTATTTACATTGTCAGCGCAGATCAGGTTGCTGATTACGTCGACCTTCCCCAGTTTGACGTATATGGGATCGTTGTATCTGACGAAGAAGCTTCTGAGTTCACTGTGAAAGATGTCTGGCCTCTGTCGGACGATCTTTTGAATTTCTCCCAACACCGCGAACTGGATCTCTGGTTCAGAGGACAGGAAAGCGACCATTGCCCCTGGCAATTTTCCTCCCAGAGAAGAAGCGAAATTATGATCCTGAAATATGTCCAACATGTTCACAAGGATTTTCGCTACAGATACTACAATGGAGGAGTTTTTGTGTGCCAACTGGGGAATGATGATCTGACAGATTGTCCTGGCTTCAGTTTCACTGGCTGGTACATAGGGGATTAAAGCATCAAGGATGTAGACCCGACCCCACTCGGTACACTTATCAAGAAGAGTCGGAAGTTTTCTGATTATCTCGGGTACAATTTCGGGTGCAGGCGACAGCTCCGAAAGTGCAGCCACCGCATTAGACACTACCATCGGGTTTGCGTCATCGAGGAGACACCTCAGCCCGTCCAAAAGACCGAACCTCTCAACAGCCGGCGTACTCATCGAGTGTAACTTGAGGACTCCAATGGCAGCTGTCTTCCTTACATAGTTGTCGCGGTCGTGCAGCGCCTTGGCGAGCGGCTCGCCCAGGTGGTCTGGCATGACGTCCAGCCTCAAGTAGCCCATGGTCCTGAGCGCGCGAGCCCTCACCAGGGGCTCTTCGCTGCGGCAGTCCGCCACGAGGGTGTTGATCGCCATGACGGCTACTTCTGGGAACTCAGCAGAGTGGCGCAGTACGTACAACTGCGCGAGTTTCTTCAGCTCGAGGCTGCCGGTGTGCATGCAGCCCAGCACCTCGGGGAACAGCTTCTCTGCATACTTGCCGCCGTCGTCACCTGTGATCGCCTTCTTCAGACCGGACGTCCTCTCCGACATCCTCCTGCCACTCAACTGTGACATTATGTCGTTTAAAATGCTACGGTTCATCTTGCTCGTATGTGACGCATTTCTGATTTCATTCAGAGCCATTCAGGGTCAGTTCTAAAACCGATAAAAACGCACCAAAGTACAAAGTACATTTGTAACTAAAAAGTTGTACTACTTACTATGCGAGTCATTATTGTTTAAAAATATTTCATGCTCCGTACATTACGTAATATATATATATATATATATATATATATTTAAACTCCAGTAACAGTTCAAAATCATATTGTATATCTGGGAGGCATGCCAGACCTTAATTTTAAATAATTTATTTTAATATATTGAAACATTAATGTGTTATAGCTTTTTTAGAAACGCATAAATTTTCTTTGAGATATTTAGCTATTTGTTAAGAGACTGAAATATGCAGCAAGATACTTACGAGATCGACTGACTATAAAAATAAAAAGGTAATTTTTTTATTCATAAGTAATCTCTCCCTAAATTCAAATTCGGAAAAAGTCATACAAAATTCTATAAAAACGTACCTGCTAATATTTGACCGGAAAAGGTATTTGTGGGAACGTTTAAATGAAGTATTAATCTCCCCGTATGGGGGTATCATTCACTCCTAAAATTAACCGAAATATTTTTTTAATTTGTTATTTACTATCAATAACTGGAACACAGAGAGCAGATAAGTTAGTTGGACTTTACAGGAATTAATTTTCTGACTTCTGTTTTACTATTTGTCACACATTGCTTCATGTTATTATTTTGCAATAAGTGTACAAAGTTGTAGTCGTTCAGTCGGTAATCTGCTCAACACATAACTTATTATTTTCCTACATTCATCACTTCTAAAGAAAATCACCAATTACTGTTGTTCATTTTATGGTGAGAGAAAATTAAATCTTTTATGCATTCTTTGCGAAGTATTTGTGAAGTATTCAGAATACAATTTCTTGTGATTTTGGTTTGATCAAATGTATTTGTTTCCCGTTTTTCCGGGATATTTTGTTAGACCTAGACTACTTCAGAATTATTTACACCACAAATTTAATAGTAAACTTTCTTTTATGTAAGCACAGTTTATTGTAATATATTATAATCTTAAGGAAAAAATTTGTTTTGTAATTGGCACATCACATTTTTGACATTATAAAATAAGAGTATCGTGATTACTGTAAGCAAAATGCATCGGGGCCATTTCGATTACTGCTATTTAAAACTTACACAAATTGAAAGGGGAGAAATATCCGGAGGTCTGTAAGTTCACTGAATTTTTTTTGGCACGTAAAGTATGACGCACAAAACTCTGCCATAACACGTAACAAACATTTGGTGTTCAGCATTTAATTGTGGTACACTTTAAGGAAATTAATTCTTAGTATTTCCCATATAGTAATTGAGGTATTACTGTTAAGGTTTATAAACTATTATGATAATTGAAATATGTTTTTCTATGGCACTTTTAATGGTATTGTTCTTTGCAAGTAGAAACTAAGAAAGGACACTCTTATTATTTTGATCTACTGTATGTGTGTAGTACTAAAATAGAAGAAAAAAGGTTTATTTTGATTGAAATAAAAAGGAAGTTGTAAGTTCATAATATATATTATCTTTATTACGTTAATTTAATAAAAGAACCACAACATGTTATGGGCCCAGACACACCACAACTGCGCATTATATAATTTTTTCTTTAAAATTAAAATTTTTCGAAGATTTTTTCTAGCGCTCAGGAAAATGGATCTTAAAGTAAACATAGGAAACCTTGAAGGAAAAAGCAACTGGGCAACATGGAAATTCAAGGCACTCATCTTGTTAAGGAGTATTATTGGAGGAGTTTAAGTTGTATCAGGTGAGTTGATAGAACCTACAAACTCAGGTGCTACATTATCAGCAGATAAAATAATAACTTATAATGATATGTTAGAGCACTATAAAATGCAAATACGAAAGCGTTGTTAGTTTTAACAACCAACATGAATGAGGAAACTCTTACTAAATTAATGAGATTTATTTCAGCTAGAGAGGTTTGGTTGGAATTGCACAGATTGTATGAAGGCGTAACAGATGATAAAGTATTTAGGATGACATAGCTAGCCATCTATCAAAATTAAAAAACATTTGTAATAATTTAAAGCTGGAGATGAGTGAAGGAAATGAGTCCTCTTCTCCTCCTGATATCTTATTGATATGTAAAATCTTGGAAACTCTAACACAAGATTATTTTTCTTTCAAATCTAGTTGGCAGCTAATACCAAAGTCTGAACGTTCTATTGACAATTTAACAGGTCCATTATGTTCACATGAAAAAACCTTAAATAAAGATTCTGCCCTGGTTCTATTAACACAGATGAACAAAAAGCTTTAACTGTATTGTAACATAAAAATAGTCTGTATAAGACTGCAGGAAATATTATTTGTCATTATTATAAGGAGAAAGGTCACATAGTTAAAAATTGAATAAAATGAAAAAAAAAAAGATGGACGACCACCTAGAAGTAAAGTTAATGAGAATAACATATCATTATTTGCCACAAACAATGACATATTTTCTGCTGAATGTGACACTATGAACTGGTATGTTGAAAATGGTTCAACGAACCATATTTGTAACAACAAGAGTTTATTTAAAAATTTTAAGTCATTTGATGGACTTCACAATATCACAACAGCAAATGGAGACAGTTTTTCTGCTATTGGATATGGCAATATTGACATCAATATGTATAGCAGCAATAAACATAATATTGTCACTTTATCAAATGTGTGGTATGTTCCAAATGTTAAAAAGAATTAGTTTTCTGTTGTATCTGCACAAGACAAAAATCCAAACATTAAATTTATTTCTACTACAGAGAAATGTTACTTAAACATAAATAACAAAACCATTTTATTTGGCCAGAGACAACGAAATGGAGGATTGCATAAGTTAAGTATTTCACAACAAAATGAAGAATCAATCAATACAGTTGCTGGTCCTAATACTACTTTACAGCTATATCATGAAAGACTTGCACATAAAAATAAAAGACATGTGAAGACTGTTATTGAAAGAGAATTAGGAATTGAAATTCCTCTAAGATCTGAATTCTGTGAAGGCTGTTTATATGGAAAAGCACACAGATTAAAATTTGGAACAAGAAAACGAGCCATCGTTCCAGAAGAAGTCATTCATATTGATATTTGTGGTCCTTTTCAGAGGTCATTTTCTGGATATCG
>PNEQ01129252.1:0-58415 GCA_003012365.1 Medauroidea extradentata
GGAGTAATTGTGTGCATAACTAATTGTGTTGTGAGAGTTCTAGTTGATTACTGTTTTGTGTATTTCATAGCTTTGTGAGCTATTAAATCCAGTACTTAATTTAACTCTTTTATTTGTAATTATAGACCTCTATCCCAAAGAACTCATGGGAATTGCCCACATATAAAGTTTGTGTTCTTCAAACTTGTAACAATATTATAAAGTAAATAAATAATGCTGGAGCCATGCCTTAGGATTGCGGACGAAGGAAGTAATTTATAAATTAATAAAAAAATACGTCTTGAAAAAGGTTTATCTTTATTGGAAATATGTGGGAGGGAAGTGGGCGGAGTTTGAGCCAGACCACCCTGATTGCAGCGCCAAAGACGCACAACACACTCGGTAACTTGGTGAACTGCAGCCAAACAAGAGGGTCAAGTAACCAGGCGAATGTCCAGACCTGTTCTTCTACGGCCGTGGCATAGACATGCTCTTTTAGTTATTATTTTGATGAGTTAAAATTTTGAAATGTTAGTAACACATTCTCATACTATTATTGCCGTAAGTGAAATTCAGTCCGTTTTATAACCGCCATAAAAATAATGTGAATTTTGCTAGTGTTTCCAGATCTTGCGGTTGGTAAACACGTCTCGCGCCTTAACAGTGATAAAACCCTATAGTTTCTCATGTTGACCTTAAATGATATTTGATGTAGCCCCGATTTAGTGGCGAAAATATTTTTTGCTTCACTTAGTTTCAGTGCTTTTTGTGAGTATATGCAATGCAGCTGTGCTTCGTGGTCAGTGATTGGATGATTCAACTCTCCCCTTACTCGTGGTTCTACTGGCAGGTCAGCCGTATGGCGTCACAATAACAGTTGTTCTGATTGGTGCAATCAAATGAGAGACTTGTCTGAACCCACATACGCTTCCAATAACCACGAGGCAGAGCTGCCGATGTGCACGTAAAGCTTTGAAGAAGCAGTGTTGTAAATATTATCCCCCAACAAACTCCTGGTTCATATAGAATGGAATGTATGGCAAGATGACACAACCTCAACTCCATAGGCAAGGATGAGAGGGCAGTCGAAAACGCCCACAAACATATGCATCGACTGTGAATTGATATTTTGAAACTTTTCATCGTGGGGCTGTAGTAAATTGAACTGTTGATTGCGTTCGTAGGTAGCTTCTGTGCGATAATGTCAATTTTTGGACGAAGCAATGCAATACTAGTTTTACTTCGTTTGAAATGAAGTTACATTTTATTGCTGAAATTTTCCTGGCTACCTCATTAGATTGAAGGAAGAGCAGAAATGTTTTACCTTTTGTAAAACTCGAGTTATAAGTGTAGTATCAATATAAACGTAAGTTTTAGTATTTATATGTTTATATGAGATGGTTTGCAAAAAAAAAAAAAAAGATTTTTGTTTTAGCCAAGAACTGTCGGTAGTCGGTCTGCTAGAAACTTTAATCAGACCCTGTAAATGAGCTTTAAGGGCACGGTAGACAGCAATCTTCATTATTACTTTTTTTAGTTTTGTGTTTGTACAATATATATATATATATATATATATATATATATATATATATTTAGACGTTCATTAGGACTAAACATAGTTTTTGCGAAATTTTTTTATCTATCATAGTTTTGCACAATGGCTTGTCACTGTCGAAATATTGCGTGCCATAGTTTTAAGTACGATACGAAAACCAACTGACTTACCAAAATGGAATAATTCACTCTGAATAACAACGTTGTAGGCTACAAGGTATCCTTTATAAAGCTACAAAATAAAATATTGGTTTATTTTAAAAATAAATTTTTAACTTCTCAAATTTTAGTTTCGAATTTCTGTATTTTTTTTTTTTTTTTTAATACGGAAATATTAGATTTTGTGTTTTTATGTAGGAGACTTTTTAGACAACTACATCGTTTCCGTAAGTCGGTTGTGTCGTACTTAAAAACTTGACATGCAACATTTTGACTATGACAAGCGATTGTGTAAAACCTATGATAGATAACAAAAATTCATCACAGCAAATTGTAGTCACAATTCATGTCTAAAATAATAATACTAATCCTTAATGTGCGACACTTGCCATAACACGTGTTGATAACATGTATTTTTGAAATTTTGTTTATTTTAAATACTGCAGACGTAGCTATAAGCGAATAACGAAGGTAAGAAAATAATTCACTTCAGTTTATATGTACGCTACTGAGAAATACATTCTTCTTAAATGTAGCAGAACACTACTATCCATGATTTTCTCATAAAGCCATTATTGCTTATACAACCCGTTTTGAATAAGCCATAAAAAATTTGAAGTTAGTACAGTAAATAAAGTATGTTCTAGATACTCCTTAGCATCGTTCAGGTTGAATTTCCACCTTAGCAAATTATTAACAGAATATTACACACGACTGACTACTAAACCTATCATGAAAGCGGCCACTAGTTTCTTTCCACACACAGTCATCCATGCCGGCTCCGTGAATACTAGTGCTGAAAGTGCCCATTTTTTGAGTTGTTTAAATATTGCATTCTTTAGTAGCATCGAAGAAAACGTGATAAAATTGCAACGCAAACTAGATAACAATGTTTTTGTTTGTTTCTAACACTTTCATAAATATTTTAGTATAAAATATTTTGCAATAAGTACTTAAAAAAATAATATTCTACACTCTTGCTCAAGCATTTCTTGAGGTTGCAGCAACTCTACGAAAAAAAATTACAATTGTGTGTAATCGCACACTTAGTTTGACCTGAGTTAGTGTTTAGCGTTTAACCAATTTTGTTTTGAATTCTGTAATAATATTTAAAATATAACTTCCTTCATTCAAATACCTTAATAAATTTCAATGAATTTCATCGTGTAGTCGTGTCTTCGGCATTAATTCTTATATGCGAATTAACATGATATGAAACAATTTTGAAATTTGAAGTGCAAAATATGGACAGTATATCATAATTACCATAATTACTTTTTTTGATTCGTGTATCTCCTTGTTTACTTTTCTCGTGCTACTACTAGTTGGTAAAATATCACCAGAATAAATAATACAAGTCACTGCTGCCATAAAATAGTTCTTCTCTACCCCTTTAATACTATTAAGACTGTTAAACTACTGCAAGAATTTCTAAATGCTTGTTGCCTCGTGTCAGTACATAGCATTGTTCATTAGACCCGGTATTGTGTGGATCCAACGGAAATTTTGAACACTTTTACTGTGTAATAGGTCGGTAACATATGGGGAAAATTATTATTTCTATAAACAATCGGCTACGAATAAATGTGATAGGTAACATTGTTATATACATTCTCAGCGCGTTGTCATAGACTTGCTGCATTATATATATTTTTATTACTTAAATTTGCATGTTAATAAGTTTGCTAACGCGATTTTGAAAAAATAGCAATTGAAGTCGCAAGTGAATGAAGGTGCTATGATACAATTTTAAAAATTCCAGTTTGTTCCGTGAATGAAGATGTTATGTATCTAATTTTCACATAGCACTCTAGATTCATAGAAAGTCAACTTGTATGTAGCTACAACCGTGAAAGAAGGGTTTGTTACATTATTGGGCATAGATGGAACTAACTTAAATATGTTTACCCAGAACTTTGAGTTTGTAATATAACACCTTCATGCACTTGCATCTTCAATTATTTGAGTATTTTCTTATGGGGTGCCGAAATTGCATTATTCTTGGTTATTTTTTAACTTATATTTGCTGTCGCATTGCCCTATAAACAGCTCTAAATGATGGTTATCTCCCTCTAAGTGTTTCTACGAGATGTTAACATACTCGTAGGTCGGATGGCCTATAGTGTAGTAGTAGGTCGCAGCTTGGAGAGACCTTGTCTGCGAGGCGGGGCAGGGCAGGTCACCAGCAGCGTAACTCCGGTGATTGTCTCTGCTCCCAGGTCGGATACATGGCTCGTTCCCTCATTTACTGTCTCTTGTTTGCGGTCTTTACTTTGATGATTTTGCCGGAACCATTGTCTTGTGCGCACACCATGTCAACAAGGGCAGCTAGCTCATTTCTTAAAAATAAACATCCCTTGAAATAACTTATTGCATTTAAGGTGACTCCCTAGATATGCTGCTTTAGGTGTGTTGGTGGTGTGTTGGGGAGGGGGCACAAATATCTACGGAGCGCTAAGGGTACAGATACCCTGCAATACTGCGTATTACCTCTATGCACAAACCACACTCAACTGTAGTTTGTGACAAGTATGTTTCTATCGTTGTGTTTTACAAATCCGGTTGGATTATTTTTTACTGGTACGGTAGTGAAATATTTGTTCTTTTCTTAGACGCACGATTTAATGTGTTAAGTAGTTTCAGCAAAAAAATTATAATCTCAACTTAGCTGTAACACATGTAGGCAGGTCCTTTAAGGCCTTTTAAGTCTGGAAAAAATTCATAATTTTATATTTGTACGAAATGTTAGTCAAGCAGTCCGTGACCTCTTAGTTTAAATGTGATTTTTTTTTTTAATTTCATTATGTTCATAGGTTTTTGCGGCTTATAAGAACGATAAACATGCAGATTTTGACTTAGAAGTACCATTTATGGGAAGACTGGCTGAGCGAATTATTTTTGTAAGAAGACAATCTAGTCCCAAATAACGCGTACAAAACTAACACTATTTCATGCAAATATATACTTAATTTTTCCTCTTGAACAGCCTTAAACGCGGTGTTTCATGACAGCGGGGAACATGTACGTCGTGGGTGTCTGGCACTTGGCCTCTTATCTCGCTAGTGGCTAGGCGCTAGCGGAGTAATTGCCCGCGCGCACCACTCGCGGAGTTTTCTCCCCCCCCCCCTTCTCCTCACCACATCTCTACCACTGCCCGTGGCATCACAGAAGCTCCTTGTGTAGGCCTATAGCTAGTCTGGAACAAGGGAGCGACAAGAAAAAAATGCCAGCTGGTCACTTCCAGGAAAACCTCCCACGCTGCCCGGGCTGTTAGGGGTCACTGCTCTCTCTCTGTTCCAGGCAAGGAAGCATTCCTGTGTTAGGAATGAGTGGTAGATAAATAAACACTCCTCTTGGAATCTATACATTTTTGAAGCCAACGTGGAGAAACTAAAAACCAACAACACTACATGATATGTACCAACTTTCAGTAAATATTTACCCAACATGAGATTTTTAAATGTTTGTTGCGATGGGAGTTTACATTTAAGAATTTATATTGGTTTGTGGACGTACGCCATTGCTCATGTTTTTGCTGATCAAATCTGTGTTTGATGACAAACAACGAAAAACGAACAAAAAAAAAAAAAAGCAATCCCAAAGTATTTGTCACTTTTTTTTTTTTTTTTTTTTTTTATAATTGTTACTATAGACAACAAAGAATTCTGGAGATAGAATTCAGTCGAATATCGTGACAACACCCAGACACAGAAGACAGACAAAAATATAAAACCAGATTCCCAATATAAAAATAGATGGAAATAGACAAAAACAGTGGACAACAAAGACAATACAAGTAAAACCAACGAAAAAACGCAACGTTTCGGGGATTGCAATCTATCCCCGTCTTCAGGCTGAGACACAACTGGTCAGAACACCAAGATATTATGTCTATCTACACCTAGAACTATGCTCCTAAGTTTTATAAAAATGCAGCACGCTAGATAGCAACATAATTTTCAGGCGTATCAAAATGGCTAAAACTGGGTTTATTTAAGATAGCTGTAACTCCAAAAATATTACCTGCATTTGTAAAATGCAAAGGGAGAGGCATGCGTTGGTCTTTACTTCATAATATTAAAAAATAAAATGTTGTGGTCACCGCTTAAATTCCCGTAGGAAAAAAAATACAAGGAAAACCTTGCACGCCAGTTTGGCGCGCTGCGAATAGTGGCGATATGCTTCTCGTCGAGTCTAGGACACTGGCTCTTATCGCTACGCTGTTCCCCCGAGTCAAAGATGGAAATTCGACACCGGCGAAGTCTACCGCAATTTTCATCGCCATTTTTTTAATTTTTTATTTGTACAAGATATTTTTGTTCTTATTTTAGACACAAAATGTGACTAAATTTCGCTCTTATGAAATTTTTTTCTCTCATAGTTTTCGCGTAATGGCTTGTTAAAATCATATTTTGCATGTTTCCGTTTAAACGACTACAGTAAAACCAACTTATATACCAAACTCAAAAAAATTACAGTGGATAAAGACATTGCAGGCTACAATGTCATGCTTATAAAATAAAGAAAAAAAAAATATTTGTATTTAAAAAAAAATATTGAATTTTTAAAATTAGTATTTTTAGTTTCAGCATTTTTTAAAAATACAAATAATCTTTATTATTAATTTTTATGAGCATGAGATTGTAGCCTACAATGTCTTTATCAACTGTGATTTTTTTTTAGTTTGGTATATCAGTTGGTTTTAGAGTAGTCGTTAAAACGGAAACATGCAAAATATGACTTTAACAAGCCATTACGCGAAAACTATGAGAGATAAAAAAAATTTCATAAGTGCCAAATTTAGTCAAATTTTGTGTCTAAAATAAGAAAAAAAATATCTGGTACAGATAAAAAAAAATTTGTGATAATTGCGGTAGCCGCGCCCTTAAGAGTGATCTCTTGCACCTAAATTAAATGTAAGAGATTTTGGCGTCAGCTACTGTTCTTCAGAAACACATCACTCGAGAAAAATTTTTGCTAATTAAGTAGGCTTCAAAATTGTTCAATAT
The DNA here is from genome assembly GCA_003012365.1 of Medauroidea extradentata. Classification (NCBI taxonomy): domain Eukaryota; kingdom Metazoa; phylum Arthropoda; class Insecta; order Phasmatodea; family Phasmatidae; genus Medauroidea; species Medauroidea extradentata. The sequence continues at coordinate 6,702 of PNEQ01129252.1, forward strand.
TGCTGGTTTTTTTATTGTCTTCGACAAACTATTTTAAACTAATGCTCTTTAGCCCTTAGTTATGTATCATGCTCTTGTAACTATTGAGAATATTTCTGGGGCAGAAATTTGTAGTGAGAGGGGTGCTCTGTACATAAAATAGTCTTCTCTCCTTAGGGGTTCATAAAAATCCACTGAGGCAGTGGAGAGGGGAAGAGTCAACGTTTTGATTGTATCTTGAGATTCCAGTCAGCATCTGAAATAACTGCGACGTGGTGAAAACTTTCTATGGAAACAGTGCAATGCAACTCTAAAACAGTATTTTATTCAAACTTTGTGACACCGTATTTCATCATTGGATATTTGACTAGTAAATACGTTCTTCGAACATAAAGTTCTTAGATATTTTATGACTTTCACTCATAAAAATAAAATTAATATATGTCGAAGTTTTTAGTTTCAGAACTATCCTTACTGTTCAGTCACCTTTTTACAGCTACATAAATCTTTTGATGCGATCACGTGATGCTGAGGATCTAATTTTTATCTCGTTTCGTGTCCTGCCTTATGTAACGACACTGCCATACAGGCGAGACCGTTGAGGCGTACTCTTTCCTTAGAGCATCCAGAGTGGATGTTTTTATCTCCTTCCGTCTTGTCTAAAATGCGTTTCTTATATTTTGTCGAGCGGCGTGATGTCGAAAAATTGCCATACTTAATAGTACATTTAAAAGCGATACCAAAAATCTAATTTCAACGGCATATATGTGAGAAATTGTAACATTTTTATGGCGCCTCTACACTATCGCCGAGTGAATCGCCGAACGTATTGGCGAATCATTTGTGGACAAATGCACGCATCTACACATTCGCCGAACGTGTCAACGAATATGAATGTTGAAGTCAAAATGAATCACATGTAAAAATATTCCAAGTCAGTTCATTGCTCCACTCTGTCATTTTCGCTAATGTACAGACGTTTAGATCACAGCTCGCGTGCTTCTCGTTCACAACTATGTTCGGCGAATGTGTGGAGAGACGCACTCGTGTTCGGGACGAGCGTCCTTTTATGTGTGCACAAAAAACTGACTCCAGACGAATCACCACACGGCATTCGGCGCGAGTGGCAAACATTCGCCGCGCGAGCACGAAAATTAGACGAATGACCGTCTACACACTCGCATTCGAATACGTTCGGCGAATGTTCGGTGATGTGTAGAGGCGGCATTAAGTGTAGGTGTGTTACGTATCGCTGTAGGAATATATTTCGTCGATAGCTCTGCTATGCATAGGGAACGATGTTAATGATAATTGATAACCAGTACACGCGGTTGGTGAATATATATACAGGTGATTTCAATGGCTGTTTAGTATGCGAAACATCACGGTATTTTGTTGTTACGACTACAATTGTAACGTCGTTGGTTGAATGATAATAAGATGTAGGCCCTACCTCCAGGCCAAAAATTTTTTTTATATAGATATGTTTAGACACTGTAATGGGACGAATTGTAAGGATCTGCTTTACATGTGTTAGTTGTCCCATACCGGACTGATTGGCCAATTATGCGAGAATATTAATTGCTGTCCTATGCTGGCTTGGGGTGAAAACACACACTTCATTATATCAATCTGTTTTACGTAGCCAGCAGCCAACATTACAGTGGGGTTTCTCAAATATAAAATTATTTTTCGTTCAAAACTTATGGAGATTAGGAAAGTGGCACACTTTTTGAGTAGCTTGTAACCTGAGGAATGTGGAAATCGATGTTTATATTTGCACAAAAGCCATTTTGAAATATCTATATGCTGGCTGTGAAAAAAAAATATATATTCTCAGTTTCAATTTCGTACATAAGTGTAAGTTTAAGCGATAGATACGTACGTAATCATTTTCAAATGATTCAACAATTTTACTACGAATAACTCTAAAACAAAGCCAAAATGTACAATAATGATAATTGCTAAGGGAAAAGAGAACTTTAACGATACGTGAGAACGATTATTATTTTTATTATTTTGTTGAATGAGAGATTTTGGTCAGCGCTTAACACGAGGTCTTCAGCGCTGGTGAGTGATACCATGTGAGTATGGAGCAGCGCCGGAATGAATGGGCGGAGGAAACTGGAGATCCTCGAGAAAACCCCGCCGACCAGCGGCATCTTCCGGCACCATTCCCACATGCGAAAATCCGGGGACACCCCGCCGGGAATCGAGCCCGGATCGCCTTGGTGGGTGGCGGGAGGTCTGACCTCTCGGCCACTGCGGCCTCTATATTGTTGAAGTAGAAGCAGTGAGAAACTGAACAGCTGAAAATAAGCTAACTTACCAACAGCACAAACTTCTTTAAAAGAACATTGTTATGTGAACAAGGCAGTGGCGATAATATGTGTACAATTTTGGAAGACTCGTTTAAAAATTTGTAGGTCACTGGAAATTCATTTAGAATTAACATCCTGTTCCCTTTCATAGTTGAGATTTAAGAAAACCCTAATTATAAGACTGTAATTTTTAGCTATTTCACAAAATCGTGTACGCAAAGTAAACATACATTTTTTTTTTGTATTCCAAGTGTTACAAACTTTCCAAACATGTGATTCTGCTAATCTCTATATTTTCTCTTACGAATAATTAGTCTTCGAATGTCTTATTCTCACACGTATTTCATCGTTTTAGTCGAAAAGTTTCCATCGGTTGTCCTTGTGTTAGCTTGGTGTTGCGTACTTGATACGCAAATTGACGTCACCTTGACCGCAATTCGAACGTACAGTAAATGGATGCATGTTCTCCCGCGTTTGGCAATTTCCTTGGCGCGGATGGCTTCCAGCGCGCGCCGCAACAAAGGACGCGGCAGGGTGCATAGTTCTGTAAGCCCCTCGTTAAACCCGCAGCTTGGCTCGCGGTGTGTTAATGAGCGCGGATCGTTTGTTCGCCTCCTGGCCCGATGGTGGAAGGAAACCGACCTTGTAGGAAACAGCCTTGTGACGTCATAGTGGCCAAGCTTCGCCGCTGCTGGCCTTTAGAAGTAAAGTGGTCTTTAGCACCGAATAGAAACTCCAGAATGGTTTTTAATTTATTCAATTTTAAGAGAGCATGGTAGATAAATATACGCTGAAAACATCAATTGATTTCTACGCTATTTCCGAAGCCAATATGGATAAAATACTCAATGACAATCCTATATAATGGTATTTGCCAACTTTATGAGTAAATATTTATCCAGAATTACTAATTCGTTACGCGTGATCTCTTGCGCCGCAGTTAAATGCACGAGGTTCCGGCGTCAGCGATTGTGTGTCAGAAGTTTATAACACTGGAAACAATTTTTTTTCTAAACGTTGGCTAAAACTATTGTCTAGGATTACTATTGTTTAATTTTCGCAAATTTACTGTAAGAAACCTACAGTTATAGATTAATATTTGTTAGCGTTGAATTATGTATTACGCCATCTTAAGGTGGCCGTCTGCCCACACCGCTTAGCAATGTGCAGAGCTTCGACTGTTTAAATATTGTTAGAAATACAGCTACTTATCGCGCATGAGATGCCCGTGTAGGAATACAATTAAAAGCATGTTCCAAGTGTGTGTGCACATTTCATGTTCACCACAACTCAATAAGGGGCCTCCCTAGATAGGCTGTGTTCGTGTGTGTGTGAGGTAGGGGCGGTAAGAGCGTCAATAACCGACGTATGTAATACATTATCGCCTCTCCGCGCAAGCCACTCAGCTGGCGTGCAATGCTTTACTATTATCCTTTACCCCATGCGACTTTAAGCGGCGACCACAGTATTTTATTTGTGGGCAGCATAGTTTAAATTCTAACACTTGCTCCTATAGTTGTGTTTTTCGAACCCGGTTGTTATTTTTACAGATACGGAAGTCTGGAAAGCCCATTTTTGGCCTACTTGAGGGGTCGAAAAATGTTTCTAATGAACGTTCCAAATTTCTAAAACTATAGAGACATAGTTTGAAGTGTGTGTTCTTTTCGTAGATATGCACATACAATACACGTTAAATGGTTTCGTGAAAACTAAAAAAGTAATAGCCGTAACTTGCTGCAACGCATTTGAAGAACATGTAGGGAGGCTCTTTACAGCATATTTTCTAGCAAAAATAAAATGACGAAAGTTTTTTTTTTTTTTTTTTTGCTGTCCTTTATAGGTTTGGAAATCTTGGCGCGAATATCTTGGAAGGTGCAGGCTGTGTAATAGGCTACGCCTTTACTTTCAATAATACGCCATAAAATGATAGTCATCTCCTCGGAGAAGACTGCACGCCAATTCAGTGACTTGCGCACTTTTGGTCCTCTGAACTCGTTGAATATCTTCACTCAGGCTGCCACCTTATTGTTGTTAATGTTTGGCGAAAGTGAATTGAATAATTTAATTTTATTTCAATAAAAACACTGGACGGAAAGTAGTGATAACTAAGGGACTCCTGATTTACGCGGAAAGATTTATGCACTAACTTGTTTCAATGTCGTAGTTCCACCTCTGCAGTTCTGCGTATTTGTTATTGGCAGTCTCTCTTTGTGTGGAGACGTTTCTCATTTGACCCTACCAGTCAGAATAAGGTTACTGAGAATAAACACGTGATAGTTAAATTCAGCCAATCGCTGATCATGAAGCATAGCCGCAGATGTGCGCACACGAGACTTTGAAGCAAAATGATGCAGAAATATTTTCACTAAAAACCAGGGTCCCTGGTGACAGTCAGGCGTGTGAAGGTAACACGCTGGACTAGCATTCGGGACGTCACGGGTTCGATTCCCACTCTGACCACTTTGTTTCCTATTGTTTCCCGAAATCGTTCCAGGCGAATGAATGTTGGGGGTGGTTCGTTAACAAAGGAAACAGCCGATTCGGCACCTTGTACTTGTGTACAGTTTGTAGTATCAATTTCGTAACGACCTCGTTGTCGATGAACACATAACACAAGACCAAATCCACAAAATGACGTATTAATCCGAAAATTGAATTTCAATGTTATTTAAGATTTGGACTTTTTTTTTTAATTGTCACGTGTACGCACAGTATACGTAAGTTTTCCTGCCGTTATTACTTATTTTGTTTAAAGTTTGCTCATTTAAAGTACATCTATTTTATTTATTAGCGGCCCCTTGTCGAATTTAATGTTATATTTTGTGTTTCAGTTTTGCAAATTTTAACTACCTATTTTGTTTACTCAGCATTTCCCGGACTCATTTAAGGGTCAACGTAATTTGAAACTTTTATTGTTTTAATTTTTCAGGGAACGCTTAATGTATCTTTTTTTTTTTTTTTTTTAGAAATTTATTTTTTATTTAGATGTTTGTTCCCAGTGTGTCGTAAATGTGAAATTAAGCCAAAATCAATGAATTTTTTTTTTTACGGGCGAACTGAGCATTATTTTGTGAAAAGCCTACATAAAATCGTGCATTGTATGACTGCACATATTCTCAATTTTTCTAGGCTTTCTATTTAATAAAATGATTAGTGTTTCACACTAGGATGAAAAGGACAGCTGAACATGCCTTAAGGACGTCACCTGCCACGCGCTTCAGATAAGTTTTAGTGTGCAGGAAATTCGTTCTTTTATCAAAACTAGTCTACACTTGCTAATTGTGCCAATATACTAAAAGATATCGCTTCCGACAAGGACATAATGTTGTTAAAGCGCCATTGTCATTAAAAACCCTTTCTAAGACCCCATATCATAGTTAAAAACGGCCTTTTCAGACTGCCTTACTTGAAAATGTACTACTCGGTTGTAATGTGGAACTAAGATAGAAACGCGCACTGAACTTTTGCTGCAGACTTTCCACCAATACAATATTACTGTCAACGCTTAAATTTCGATAGAAAAATTGATCTGCGGAAATCTTGCACGCTAGTTTCAGTATTTGGGTCGTTGTGGCGATGTGGCATTTGACGTATGCTTCAAGGTCGTCGTTATAGGTACGTCACTTCAAACGCGCAGCTAAGCGGCGTTAATAACGGTAAATGCCCAAGTGTTCAAATTTACTAGATAACACAGAGTATATATTTCTTCTCCAGCCTGGAAGGTTTCCTCGACGGATGACCACATTAGTGACGCGACGTCCACTCGGGGACGAAGGCTCTTTGTTCGCCGCCCCGGGCGAGAGAAGGCAGTTTGACCCGCGCGAACTCTACTCGTGACGTCACCGCTGGAGCCTGCAAACATCTCTGTTTCCGTTAAATCGTGCGAGTAGTCTTCCTGCTAGGCGGCGCAATGCTGAAGCCTCCCCTGATAGCGTTTTCACAGTCGACGTGTCGGCGTTCCGTTTATCCTCCTCCGCGCCATCGTCTCTACGTAAATAACGCTTCCTAAAATAGCACCAACAACCTTCTTTCATTCGACAGACTAAATCGTATAACGGACATCACGTTGGGCGTTAGCCAAGTCGAACGAACTCTCTTCGCAATGGCTAGATGTCACAACTTGTTTTTATTCGTGCAGTTTTATGTCTCTAAACTAATAACTAGGAACTGGAAAATTTCGAGAATTCAATTACCTGCAGGCTAGAATCCATTGTACTATGCATACTCAAGCCACGACTATCTGTACATTAGCTACTACTCGGGGCTTGAGTATGCATAGTACAATGGATTCTAGCTTGCAGGTAATTGAATCAGCGAAATTTTCCAGCCCAAAATCCCTGCTAAAGATCTAGTTTTACCAAATTCGTATCTTTCCGCGCGTAACGGCTAACGACGGGAAACGTCTAACCTCTCTGGACACGTCACTTAATGTTTGCGCGTGTAAGATAAATTGTTCAGTCGGTAGGTAGGCCTACCTATACTTATACTTAACATAAATAAAAGTGTATTAATTATATACAATGCAATTACGTCGCTTTCGGTCGATTTCGTTTCAGTATTGTTGTAATTAAGTGGGAAAGTGCACGGAACAATATTGCGTAACTTGGTTGCCAGCCATATAATTGAAATTTTTATGTTATTATTTTCAGTTATATTATTTTTTTAAATTCAAATAATTTTTATTCTTTAATTTTATGAGCATGTCATTGTAGCCTGCAATGTCTTTATCCACTGTGATTTTTGTGAGTTTGGTATATCAGTTGGTTTTAGTGTAGTCGTTAAAACGGAAACGTGCAAAATATGACTTTAAGAAGCCATTACGCGAAAACTATGAGAGATAAAAAAATTTCGTAAGAGTCTTAGTCACATTTTGTGTCTAAAATAAGAAAAAAAATCTGGTACAAACAAAAAATGGTGATAAAAATTGCGGTAGACCGCGCCTTCTCGTTGTTTGTAATATGTTAACAAAACTGTACAGAATGGTGCGAATCCGCTTATCCACGTATTTTGTTGTAATGATAGTCACACATATTCCCTCTGGTATGTTTTTTGCTTCATTGTTTTCCTCTGTCACGCCTCAAATTTTTACTTATCGCAGAAGAACTCTTGTAGAAATATACTAATTAAATTTCTGCGTAGGAACTGATTTCTAAGGGAAGGTGTTTTATTTGGAAATCTGCAATGTTACAAGGGTTGGGGAGGAGGGAGGTAGAGGCGTCCTTCCCTTTAAACGAAGCAAAAAAGGAAAAATACAAACACAATGAAGTGATGAAGTGAAAGAAATCATTAAGAAAGTGAACTTCGTGAAGGTCAGTTTCAGAATGACATTAGGCGCTTACGAAAGCTCACTCGCTGGATTAGTCTATCTCAGCCACAAGACCAGGTTTTGTCGATCGCCAGGATTTGGTAACCCCTGCAATGTTATTCAAGGTCTTAAAATGACTGGAATAAAAAAAAAAAGCCATGTATTTTTACGTGATAGTTTTCTAAATGCTAAATTTACAGTGCATTATTTGCACATATGTTTATATTCAATTTAATAAATATTAGTCTTAGTTGACCGAGAGGCCATCAGTTGAAATTTCGAACACGGGTAAACTTACCTGAGGTAATGTTCCAAACGCCAAAAATTTTAAACTTTGGCTGACCTACCCTACGCTCATGAATTTACATAAGCGCCTATTGTTTTATCTGTAGGGAAAATTATGTAGACACGGTCACTAGTGCCTGCTACGCGCATCGGTGTGTCTTCTTTATTATTAGTGATTCGCCCGTCCTAAAACTCACCGCTGTATCCGTGCCTGAGATCACGTGTGGACCAGCCAGACATCCTGCCAAGTAATGAATGCCAGATGCGCGCTTCCATTCCAGCGCGAGATTGTTTTTACCTTGTTAGGCGTGTCCGCTCATTGGCTCTCGCAGCCGAGCGTTGTGCGGTTGTTGCTCGTAGCGGCTAATTAGTGTCCCCCTCCCGTCTCCACCAACCGTCGATTCGTCAGTTATCGCCTGTTGGTTAGCGTTTCGTCTCGCGGCAGTCGCAGTCCAGTGTCCGTCGCCTTTGTGGGATGTACTGTCCGCCGACATGGGAGCTTTGTGAGTACCGACCCTCTTTTGTCTTCCGTCGACCGCGATTTTAGACGTAAGGCTGTGGGTTCTGCTTGCAGTCTCCTTATTGGCTGGTTTGAACAGCGCTCCCATCGTTCTGCACATGCGCGAGTCACAGAGCAGTTTGAAACTAATCTAAAATAATCGAAACTAACGTTAAACGTATTGTCACAGGTGATGGGGAATAATGGGTTAAGGGCGTTCACGTGGCAAAAATTAATAATTGTATAACTACACGGCATAGTGATCGCTTTATAAACGTTACTTGCGACTACTTTTTCCACTTGTAAAATTTGTTTAACTCTCATAGTTTTCCAATAGTGACATGGCAGTCAAAATTTGCAAGTTACGGGAACATGGTAATAACAAAAATCAAGTGTCTTACTAGAATGAAATAATTTGCACTGAAATGAGATATTATGGGCAATATGCTAAAATATTTAAAAACACACAATTAGGTTACTTTTTACTTTATAAAAAGTATGAAAATGATAATGTACTTCAGTTAGAAATACGAAAGGACTGTCGTGTGTTTTTAAATATTTTAGCATATTGCCCATAATATCTATTTTCAGTGTAAATTATTTAATTCGATTAAGAAACTTAGTTTTTGTTATTACTGAGTTCTCGTAACTTGCAAATTCTGACTTTGGCATCCTGCCATGGAAAAATTGCGAGAGCTAAAAATATTTTACAAGTGGAAAATGTAGCCATAAGTAATGTATATAAAACGAACACTATGTCGTGTAAATATAAAATTCTTCGTTTTTACCACGTGAACACCCATAAGGGAGTCTGCGTAGAGATGTATTAACTTAAGTGAACAGCCACTAGGGAGGAGACAGAGAACACAGCCGTAGTAGATTTAGGTGCCAAAAGGAATGCTTGTAAAACACTGCATACATGTCTGCGCATGCCTCGTAAAAGTGTACCAACGATAACACGTAGGACTCGCATTCAGGAGGACCGGAATCGATTCCCGACCATGGCCGTCCTGATTTCGATTTTCCACGGCCTCCAGATAAAGTGGACATGTCTGGTTTTAAAAGTAAAATTCTTAATATTGTCAGAATGTGCAGGGCATTTCATGGGGTCATTTTTACATAGGTGTGTGCACTTACAAGGGCGTCCGAGTGGGGAAAATTTTTAATTTTATATTTGTATGAAATAGTGTTAATCTTGTAGACGCTACTTGGTAGGTAGGACATTTACCTCTTGCAAATAAGATTAAGCTCAGCCAGTTTTTTTTCCATAAAGGCACTTCAAAGTCGAAATTTGCAAGTTTTTAGTTCTTATAAGTCGCAAAAATCAATTTACATAATTAAATGACAAAAATTCACGCTGAAGCTACATGTCACGGTATGCTGCTTGACATGTTTTAAAATCAGTTTCAAGATATTTTTCTTTGTTTAAAAAAATCGATAAAAGCAGAAAAAATAAAATTTCAGATTATTTTTAGTGCAAAATTTTTTTTGTAAATGCCAAGCAGTACTCCGTGACATGTAGTTTGTGTGATTTTTTTAATTTCATTATTTTAATTGGTTTTGGCTGCTTATAAGAACTAAAAACGTGCAAATTTTTGACTTTAAAGTGCCCTTAATTTCTTAGATACAAAGAAGTTTCCTTGCGAATTGCTTTCAGTTATTTATACGTTCCTCTGATTAGCATGCAAAGTCTGACACGCCGTGCAAAGAAAATGGAGGTAATATGTCTACTAAACAATCACTACGTCTGTGCAAATATAAACTTTTTAATATGTGATAGAGACGAGCACATTTCATCATATCTCTCCCGCGCTGAAATGAAATTAGGCTACTTTCAGGTTAAAATATTGGCAATATTTGTGAAATCATGTAGAAACATTCATGGGTTGGTTTCTGGATCCATGCCTGAAAAGTACTATTATAAAGCTAACCATTAACATTTATTAAACTTTGAACATAAGGTTTCTTTTACTAAACGCAGACGATACATCTACAAAATTAGCGAAGCAATGAACTAGAAATGTTTTTGTCTTTTGCGAAATTCAATTTTTTTTAAAGTACTTTAGGGGCAACCGGTAATAATTTGCAGCATCTATCGTATCACCCTAAACGTTTGTTGACTTATGAGCTCAATGCGTTTGTAATAAGAGCGTTGTGTGTCTTATTTGCAAAACATACTCATAACTCATAATTGCAGTAATAACTAATGACAATAATTGTATTGATAAACAAATGACTCAATATTCCTCTAAATTGCAAATATGTCTGTTCGTAACTTTGTCAGCTTATAGTGAAGAAAATCCGCTGAGACGAGGTTTTATTCAAGAAGACAGCGTACTTTTTTTGGTCTTGAATTAGCAACTTTCAATGTAGCATGGTCTACCTGCCACCGCTTAAAAGTTCGGGTGGTAATACATACACGTCGTCTCCCTCAAGGGTCCTACAATGTATTTTGCCAGCAATAAAATAGTAGCGTCTGTGTAGCCCTAGTAGCTTCTTCGCTTCAGTGCCTTCAACGTGCTAAACAGTAGGATATTGTATATATTTTAAGGCAAAGCCAATTGTCGTATAAATACACAGTATGCCTCAAATACGATCTTTCTTATATGATGTAGTCGCTCAATTGTTCATAAATTTCATATTTAATGTTGTTGAGATGTGCGATGTTGGTGTTTTGTGGCGAAATTGTAAGTCAGCGTTGTGATGTAATATTCAAGTTACGCCACCTGTCGTGTTGACGCCGGCAAACTGGTTATTTCCGCTCCCCTGGGTCTTTGTAGGGTGGGGAAGGGGGGGGGGGGGGAGGAAACCGTGTCAAAACAAAACAACCTTGGCCGTCAGAAACTTCTCGATGAACATTTTTGTTCCGTTAAAGAAATTACAACCTGGGTTTGAATTGTTAACATAAACGGTCATGTTCCTGTCGTGCTGTGCACAAAAAAGTCATTGGAAACCCATTTGCCATTTAAAGTCTTTGTAAATCTACAGAGGTATTTCATGTGATCAATACAAAATATATGTTCGTAGCGTTACGAGGTTTAGCCTTGTATTTGTACTTACGAAGGAAAAAATTAAAACTTAAATAAACTATTTAATTCTGATCATGAAAATAAACATGTTTGGAAAATGAAATGTTAAACAAATAATTATTTTGAGTTAAACCCAAAGAATCTAACCGACGTCCTTCAAATTACTATCCGCGTACTTTATTACTTGACCAACTCTCATACTTCTCGCTCCGTTATATTTTGACACATACGATCAGTACGAGTGTGTTGTAGATAAATAAACGCTGAAAACAGCAGTTGATTTCTAAGTTTTTTTCGAAGCAAATAAGGATAAAATACTCAACGACAATCATAGATAATGGTATTTGCTAACATTATTACTAAATATTTATCCAGAATTACTAATACGTTACGTGTGATCTCTTGCGCCGTAGTTAAATGCACGAGGTTCCGACGTCAGAGATTGTCCCTCAGAAGTTCGTAACACTGAACACAATTTTGTTTAAAACGTTGGCTAAAACCATTGTCTAGGATTGCTATTGTTCAATTTTCGCAAATTGGTTTCAAGAAACCTAACTTTATAGATTAATGCTTTTAGCGTTGAATTGTGTACCACGCCCTCTTAAACGGTCTTTATTTTGTAGAACGTTATTTATATTACTAATTTCATTCCAGCAAAGTTGCCATACATTGTACATAACTATAATATCTGACAAACCTGTGCATTAGGCGTTCTTTTACAAAGGGTTGTATGTTGTAAAATTAATTCCTTGTAAATTTTACAAAAAAATTGCAGTTAAATCTATGCAACTCTTGCAGTAATGTAAAGGCCTTTAAATATCGAGATCGACGCAATTGAGCGATATCAAACTAATGATTTCTTTTTTATTTTTCGAGACTAATTACAATTTTAATGACTTATTCTGAAAGACGTTTTAGTAATGTAAAAGTGATTCAGAGATAAGTCTAGGCAGTGTTGAGGAAAACAGATGTTTCGATCACGCGGAATCTCGTCACGCTTGAAATTTCCGGGAAAAGTAAGAGAACAGTAAGAGAATAGTAAGAGAATAGTAAGAGAATAGTAAGAGAAAAGGGAAGTACACAGTCCGTATGAGAGTCGTTATCTTTATGAAAGATTAGAGTGGTTTATCTTTGCGAAATTACAATTTATTATTAAAGTTGATCATCAAAAACAAATTTCAAAACGCGAAAATTTGGAAATATCACGTGTTGTTTTTGTACAATATTTTCTCTAAAAATATTCTCTATAACTTATTACAAATTTTAATATGTACGTGACTTTATGCGTTTAAAAGTATTTGGCATAGTCGGATCAGTTTGGCCGATATGAAACTAGTAAACGTTTGTGGTAACGAGTGTAGGTAACTATATAGCAGTGAAGAGGAAAACAGAAATAATTAAAATTCTACCAAAATAAATATGGCATTTTCAAAAGTTTTTACCAGTCTCCTTTCAAATGCAAGATTATGGAAATAATATCATTGTCCGTAAATCAGCTTAATATTTTGCGTTTAAGCACAAGACGTCGCAGCACAGCTATATGAAACGCAGAACCCACCTTCTTATCTTATCCAGTTGATGAGGGTGATTATAGTCTCACTATTATACTGGATTATCCGGCCCTCAGTATTTCATGTTTAAGAAAATATAAACATTTCCCAACCGATAATTTTTCCATTAAACTGCTGTTCAGTTAACATTTGGTGTAAACAGATAATTGGTGTCAAAGTGGATTACACTGATGTTATCTCTCCGTGAGTCTCTTTACATATCAAGCAGATACTAGTGAATTCGACGTAAAGTGAAACGCATTCTATTACTTCGGCAGTGTATGCAAAATGCTTTCTTATATTATGACTTCGTCTACCACCTCAAAAAGTGGCATTAAAAAAAATGAAGCTTTTTTGATGTACCAGACGTACTAACGAGCTAAAATCAACGGTGCTAGAATCTATGACCTAGGATTAGGCACGGGTCCAGACACAGCCTCCGACATAGGAGCTAGTCTGGGCGAAAGAAACCTCTATTTCACACTCATACTCACAGCAACGACAGAGTAGTATGCCTTATTGACGCTCAATATGACGGTAAATCCGCACGTTACTTGTGCATACTGAAATACTATCACTAGAGATGGTTTATCGCGGGAAAACTACACTGTTCGCTGGGTTTCAATGCACGTAAAGCTTATAAAAAGATTATTGGCTTTCGCTTGTATGCGGAGCTGTTACCCTGTTTGTCTGAGCCAATAGGAATTCCGCTATTGTATTATGTGATGCCTATTATTGGTTTGCAGGCAGGTACGTTGTGTCAGAAGTATATCACCCAATCATACGTGTTACAAAACCTATAGTGTTTTCAAGGGTATTTTGACATAAACAATTTTCGCGATGTACCATCATTTCTAACTATCACACATAAACTCACTGTCCTAAGTGCCACCAAAAGTTTCCCGGATCTTACACCGGCAACTTAGCAGTCGCTCGTATTCCCTCTGCACCGTAGTCCTATGCTAGAGACCTAAAAATTCGAGTTTTCTTTTTGGTTCAAGCTATATTTCAAACAACCGCAGGTTCGTGTCACTTTGGAAACTGGCTCTTTACTTATTTGATACATTTGGGATCAGTAAATGCAAATATCACTAACTGAATTATACACGTTTTTGGAAAACAATATGGAAAAACTACAATCAAACAACAAACCTAAATAATGATGTTTGCTAGATGTACGAGCCGATATGAGAATAAGGAAGATAACATTTGCTAAGCATGATATTTTTATCTGCAGCTAAATGCATTATATTTAGACTTCAGAAATGCGTTACTCGAGAAAATTTTTTGCTACGACAGTTGACAAATTATATTGTCTATGTTTGCTATTTTGTATTTATTCAAATTAGGTTGGAAAAACAATGGTTTTAGAGTGGAATTTTGTACCATTCCCTCCTAACCATTAACAAAGAAACAATGGAAAGGACAAATCATGTTACCACTATGTCAGCGAGCAGCCAATGAACAGCTTCTGTCTACTGGAGTACACAGGTAATCTTGGAGGCTAGTCTACAGGTCATTTAACCCGCGAATTTTTCTAGTCTCCACCCATTGCGTTGTTATCAGAGGATCTTTATACACGTGATGCGCTTACGAAAATTCACTCGCTGGACTAGGGTAAGTTACCTGTCGTGTGACCAGGTTTTGTCGAGTACCAAGTTTTGTTAACCCCTGTAACGCTATTCAAGGTTTTAATAAGACTGTAATAAAATAAAGCCTACATATTACCCGCATGATAAATATTTTACTAAATAATACATTCACTGTGCGTTCTTCAAACCAATTATGTTTAAATTAAAAAAATATATATTAGTTTTAGTAGTTGACCGAGATGCTGTCAGTTAAAATTCTAACACTGGTAAACTTTTCAGGGATTATATTCCAAACACCAAAAACTTGAAATTTTGGTGGACCTACCCTACCCTCGTGAAATTTTATAAGCGCGTGTGGATTGCGCCATGATCCACGCGTCCCAGTCTCGCTTTTGCAGTGTGTAGAATGGACCATCAGCATCCAGGTATCTTCCATACCTACTCGTAAGCAGGAGTTTTCAACCACCGCCATTCAGTCCATCCCGTCATGTCTAGCGAAAGTAATGTTACAAGTTGGGGCTAGGTACGTTTGGCGATGGAGGTATTTGATAAAAGAAAAAAAATTAATAAATTATTTACAACTATCTATACAAAAGAAACCTATGTCTATAATGATTAATCACTTTAGATGTCAAACGAAACAAATAACTACTATTTACATACAGGTTATAAAATCTAAATAATAAATCTATATAGGTTCTCTGTACATGGAAAGTCTTTCTAATCACTCACAATGGTGGACCCAATGCACGAGCTCCGACGAACCTTTTGTGGTTCAGAAACACCTTCTTCCCACTACTTGCCGCGATCCAACTCGCCGGACACCCTCGAACACTTGTCCACTTGTCGCAACCCAATACTTCTCACCACTCGTCCCTATCACTTGAACTCGCACCAGGCACCTGCTAGCCAAAAACTCTCTTGCCTCTGCCGCAGCTCTCGTTTATATACTCGCTCTAACATTTGGAATTCTCTCGGCAAGTCTTTGATCTCGAACCTCCTTGAAAGGTGTCTGCACCAAGGTCAAGCACAACCCCGCAAGATAGAGAATGGACAGGAATACTCCAGACCACGATATCTCCTTCTGTTACCCGATATTGGGTTGAGGAGGTCGCCACCGCACATGGGCGGCACAATATACGCCGTCCCTCTTTGTTATTGCCGCCGCTATATCAGCATACATTGCTCTCTGATTATCGCGGCATGCAGGTGGTTGTCGTGGCATCAAGGCAATACAATCCACAAGGTTTAGCTCTGCCGTCACTGTATCGTATTACACCGCTCAGCCAGATATTCGCGACTCGCAACAGTAATAAGAACAATGGCATTTCGATGTTTGAGAGGATCATCATACGACTGTGATTTACCAGCGAAACCCGAAGACAAGTGATAGTTACAACATTTCATATCTGGCCACGAAGCAGAACTGCAGATGTGCACATAGACATTGAAACCTAATAAAGCAAAATCTTTTCGACACAAAATCGTGGATCCACCAAAATTCCTGCGTTTTTCTTTGCAGCAATATGTGTATCTACGTATTTTAACCGCGTGAAAGTTACTTGTTCAGGATTTTTATGTATTTGTACCTACAAACAGTGTGTGTTAATGTTGGAAAACTAGCCCCCTCTGGCACTCATACCAGTAAATATGCCCCCTCCACCGGGGAAGGAGGTGGATGGAATGTGTCCAATGGCCTCCAGACTTGCTCTGTTAGGCCGCTGCTGACTATAGGACAGAATGCGTGGTGTTATGAAATGTCGCTATAGCCGGTGTCGGCCGGGCTGGTTATGCAATGCAGGGCGGTGGCATGGGCGGTATTGTGACGCCCGCTGTGGAACGAGTCCGTTCAGTTCTCGCAACCTTGCCCGCCGCGATTATATTAAGGGCGCCGCCTGCCTGCGAGTTAGAAACTCACACGTGACGGAGCTGTAAGGACGACCTTGAAGCAAGCATCAAATGCCGTATCGCCACAACGAGTCAAGTACTGGAGTAGGATGCGAGATTCCGAACGATCCAATTTTACTATGGGACTTAAAACGATGACAGTAAGATTTAAAGTCTGTAGCAAAATTCGTGTACGTCTCAGTCTTAAGTTTTACTTACACACGGTTAGTATGTTTTGAAGTTCGCGATTCTGGAAAAGCAGTTTTTAGCTATGTTGGAGGGCTCAGAAACAGTTTTATTAAATCTGAAAACGGTGTCTTAACAATACATTTCGACCTTGTCCGAAGTGTGTTTTCATAGGTTGGAACAATGGGCGCATGTGGAATAGTTTCGTAAAAAAACCTGTTTGCAAACACACTGCAACACATTTGAAACACGTGGTAAGCTGCGCCCTTACGTCAAGAGGTTAGTAGTAGTGCAACTTTTCAGCTTGAGGCGTTAAAAAAGTAACCAGGTATTTTCAAGTGTCCGCGGTATGTCTCCAGTCCGTGTATTGCTTGCAGGCTTTCATAGACGTAACCAGGGCCGGATTTACGCTTCCAGGCGCCCTAGGTTCGTCAGTCTAAGCGCCCCGCAGCGTCTGTTTTCCTTCCTTCCTTAACAACTGTCGTCCTTTACCAGTTTTGAAAACCGCATTATTTAAAATTACTCTTCTCTGTCCTCTCTCTCTCTCTCTCTCTCTCTCTCTCTCTCTCTCTATGTATAATTGGGCCTAATAGTAATAACACAATAATTCAGCTTAATTGTAACTCACTTATTTGAAAGTAAAGCCATTTCAAAATTTTTTACTCGTCGCCATATTAGCACTTTTAAAAATACTAATGGGAAACTCTTCACATCTTCTCCTCGCTGAAAGTGTGCCCTTGTGGAAGTTGCGCCCTAGGCCCAGGCCTAGTGGTAAATCTGGACGTAACTCTGTGATCGACAAAACCTGGACATGTGACTCAACAAAACCACCTGACCCCGGCAGGTTACTAAACATAACCGCCACTGTACGCCCCGCAGAGTCGCTGGACCGGGATGATGCTGGGCTCCTTGTAACGTCGGAGAGGCACGTGGTCTGTGATTGTTTGAATGTTCTCGTAGCAGTACGGCGATGTCATGATAAAGATCAACAGCTGGCCATTAGCGCTGATTGGCTTACTGCGACACCGCGGATGTGTGTGTAATGGCGTAAGAACTACCGAAATAACAATGTGGCATACAGGATTTAGAATCATCTAGCCGAAAACATAACAGGAAACGGCAACACGTAAAATAATTTCACCTTCAACTGCACAAAAAAAAATTACACTGCTGTAAGATACGGGCAAAAAAACCGTCTCCTGGCTTCTTTCTCAGAAAAGCAGGCAATCAACTTAAAATATCAATTTACTGTCAGTAATTTCGTTGTACAGTTTTATCAGATATTGGCATTACTGCAACTTTTTTTTTGTATAGGCGCGTGTTTAGCTCTTTGGTTTCAGTTTATGAAAGAAACTATACTCTCTTAATTAAAAATATAATTCTAGAGATTTGTTTCCACTGATGCGCTATATTTATATAAGATTACCCGTCATTTTGTTTCTTTCACCCACTTCCCTAGTGACTACTTTTTTATGTACCAAGTTTCACGCTGTGCCCAATATATTATTTTTCTAGGCATTCTAATGCAGTAATCTACTCCTTAAGTGACATAACAAATACTGTTCCCATTAAAACAGTGTTTCTATTAGGAATTAAGTCACTGAATGAAAATACAGCTGGATGAAGTAGATTTGTAACTGGCAGAGTTAATTATCGTGTTAAGGTTGTAAAATTCGTTCTTGTGGAATTGCCGTGACCCTGAAGAATACATCTTCTAGTGCAGTTTTCGATGTAGTCTATATATTCGTATCAGAACAGAAACTTCTTCGAAAATTTTGACCATAGATATGACATTTTTGGTTTCATAAACTTTGTTTCTGCTTCTACCACTTGTTAGAGAGATCTATCGAGTAACTCTTTTGAACCGTCTCAACCCCCCCCCCCCCCCCCAATCCCTTTTTTTTTTTCAGCCTTCTCTTCCTCTCAAACTTAATGTTTGGGAAGACACGATGTTCTCATGTCATTTAATGCAACTGTTCAACACTGCACACTTGTCGTTATTAAATTTTATTACGGGAATTTATGGGTAGAATAAGGGGTGGATTGGTAATGCTGAGAGTTCTGAATCTTCTCGCTCGACGCCTGCGCGCATGCAACCATCGGGACAAGCTAGTCTCGTTGGTTACATATGCTTGCAGGGGCACTTCAGCAGAGACAGCCACTACAGAGTAATATTGTCTTCTAATAGACCAGGGACGGCCAATCCTATGCCCGCGGGCCAAGCACTGGCCTGCCACTGCATTTTAAACGGCCCGCTAAGTTGAAGCGTTTACATAATATTTCAAAGTTACTTACACTGACAGCAAAAGGTATTTAAAAATAATTTCATATTTGGCAACTCTCCTTATCTAAATACAGTGGAGACAATTATCTGTTATGCTACTATAAAACAGTTCAGCTCATAAAAAGTAGTCGACGTGAAAGTTTTTTATCGTGGCCCGCGACATGATTCGGTTCTACTTTTGGGCCATATCTTCGAAAAGGTTGGCCATCCCTGTAATAGACGTTTAAGTTATGCCCTTATCTATCTTGTAATTAAAACTATACGCATATGCATTCTACAGTTCACGGTAACATAACTTACGATTTATCGGCAGCAGAAAACAAGAATTACTGTGCTATTTGTAAACAATACCAGCGATAAAATTTGTTTTCAGCTGTGTTGTTAACTACATAGTTCGCAACGCCATTTTTCTCTCGTGAATGTTTGTTTCCGTAAGTTTTGTGGACAAAAAATTATGTACAGGTAAATTAACTTGTGTTCCACGTTAAACTTGTTTTAAGTTGTTGCATATGTTTGTGTAGGATTGTATTGTGCATTAAGTGTAGTTTGCTGAAGGAATGTCTGAGGGATGCGGTTCTTCATCAGCAAAACAAGGTCAAGTTAAGGCGGCCGCTCGGCACGCCCTTCAAGTTTATTACAAATTATGTTTTTTTACGCATCTGTTCCACATATGCTCATTGTGCTGATTTAGTGAAATAACACTAATCACCCGAATGAAAAATGTCTCCATCAAGACAGTACGCATTTTGGAAACACTATTTTGAAGCCCCCAAGCATAGTAAAGAAATTCCTTCGATTGTCACGTCGCAATGTGCGAAGCTAAGATGTCCAGGTATCATGTGATATGTTACGTCAAGTAAACGTGAGTGAGTCAGATTTTGGTCAGCGCTTAACATCGAGGTCTTCAGCTCTGGCGAGGGGTGACATGAGGTGTGTATGGAGTGGCGCCGGAATGAAAGGGCGGGGAAAACTGGAGATCCCCGAGAAAACCTGCCGACCAACGGCATCGTTCGGCACGATTCCCACAAGCGAAAATCCGGGGACGGACCCCGCCGGGAATCGAACCCGGATCGCCTAGGTGGGAGGCGAGAGGTCTGACCTTTTTTTTTTTTTAATTTAATTAAACTTTTTTTTTTAATGTTTGGTGCTGTGGCGACGCGGAAGCTTCCGCATCATCACTGCACCAGACATTTCCCCCTTAAATGTGACTTAATTTGAGTGACCAGAGTACGTGTCGTGAGACAATTTGTATACTGACAATTTTTGAGACAAAATGGACAAACACAAATTTACACCCTGCCAAACCTGGGAATCGAACCCATAACCCCCGCACCAAAGCCGGCCGCTCAACCAACTGAACCACGGGGGGTCGGCTCCCCTTGACCACCGCGGCCCCTCAAGTAAACGTAAAATCGTGTTTGGACTGTTCTGTATTTTAACCTGCGCCCGTAATATGCAGGCCAGAACAGTATTAACATAAGTAAGATACCTGTGGAGTGTAAGAGGGGACACTCAGTGCTGTGTTGCAACATTGTGGCGTGTGAAATATCGTCCAACATTTTGCCATAAATGTTTTTGTGTGGATAACTGTCATAGTAACACAGCTACAAATTTAAAAAAAAATGAATTTAAGTTATAACCATTACTGTAAAATGTGTGTTTATTGCTTTTAAATGATGCAATATGACATAGTTCTCTTTATTATTAAAAGTATGGAACTGCTAAACTTTCCTTTGTGCGTTAATAAATCAACGTGTTTAGCTTCGCCGTATAAAGTTATTGTTCTTGAGCACAAGTCCTTTCTACATTAAAACGATCATTCAAGGCTGAAAGTTTGAAAAGTGGCCAAACTTTAAAGTTGATCTCCTTACAGATAATTAATTCTTACACGAGACTGTACTACTTTGCAGTGCGGTGTGTATGTATTTATGTGTATATATTGATGTTAATGTGAAAGTGGCTAAACTTCACCGATGCGAGTACAGTTTCATCCTCTCCGCGATCCAACAGTAAGTAGTTGGCGGCTCGGTGTTTTGGTACGACTGTGAACCGCGTTCCCTGGCTGAGCCCCTCCCCCTGCATTCCATCTTGTCAGATCTTATGTCTGGCTAAATCGGATTCCATCGTTCGCATTTGAATAGAAACCGGACGTGTTACCCACCAGCAAAACCGGTTTCTCGAGCATCCATTGTGCGATGAGAAGCGCCTTGGCGTCTGCGAGGTTAAGTGTTTTGAATTTCGTAATCTATTTTGCTTCTGCGTTCGTCAAGGCTATGCACATGATGCAAGATAATCTATTACAATAACTTAACACTTAAGTGCTAGTAATTACTTTACCCTTACATAAAATATACATTTAAATGATTTTACTGCGGAGATTGATAAATGACTATAAAATAATTTTTTGCAAATTTAAAAAATTTCGTTACTAAAGAAACCGTGTCACTCTGGGCAACTACTAAAGGTAAAATCAATTACACTAATAAGTTTTTCGTATGTGTATATACACACGTATTAATACTACACACACACACACACACACACACACACATATATATATATAATGTGCTGTCAATAGCTTATTTATAAATTAGGTTTGCCTCGCATTGTGCCTAGGGAAAGTAATATTTCACGAGTTCAGTGATGTTAAAATCCACTTCTCTGCCAAATTGCTAAAGTTAAAAAAAAAGATATATATGTTGTGTTAGGTACAATGCTTATGCAGTTAATTGAATTCTGTAACAGGTAACTGTTGTAAATTTTGGTAGCTGGTTTCGTCTTGCGCAACTCGGCCCATTTGTCCATTAGCTGCTACTGACTGGAAGAGCAGAAAATAAGCGAATGAATGGGGCTGCTCTTCCAGTGAGTAGCGAAGTTTTCCTATATCTAATTGTGACCTTTTTTAGAATGTTAAGGGCCTGTATTACTATCTCGTGATAAAATTGGCTGATTACTATGTACTGGATAGGCTATCAGCTACTGATAGTCAGCCATTGTGTATTACGACCTCTGGATTAAAAACGGATAACTATCAGGTAGATATTTCGAGGAATTTGGTTAGTTTTTTCAGAAGTTGGTAGTAAAATTGTAGCTAACTGTATACTTTTTAATTGAAATTTGTTTCGTTGGGTTGTTGTAGTTTAAAGTTTCGCGAATATTACAAATTTACACAGTTTATCATGTGTAACTACATCAGTAAGTAAATTATTGATTAAAATGTATGTATAAAATACAATAATAGATTAAGATGAAATTAGTTTTATATTTCACGCGAGCAACACAATAATTTCTGGTTAAAATAAAGCTGATAGGGTGACTTTCGCAATTGTGTAGGCATAACAAAATATAATATTTACAAAACGTGTTATTAAATTCCCGAATATAAAACAAACATGTAGCTGTATTACTTTCATGAATAGGAAATTCTTTGTAAGCAATATGGCAATACTTTGTTCCATAATTTAAAATAATTTTTTTATTATACAATGAATTATTTTACCCAGTTCGAAGTAGTTTAAAAATTGGATTAATAATCGGTTCGAAACCAAAATAAATCATTACATGAAAATGTTGAGCTGAAATATCTACATAATTAATAATCTCATAATTTATATTAAGTTTTCTGCAGTCACCAAAACTTTTAGGTCTCCATTTTATGCAGTAGGATTCTAACCTCAACTTCTAGATTAACAAACATATATGACGCAATTTTTGTTCCAGTACACGTTTAACTTCTGGATAAGTGCCTATCAGCAGGTTGTACTAGCTGATAGCCTATCCAGTGGATAGTCTCTCGGATAAGCGATATCAGAGGGTCGTAATACACTTTTCTGGACTATCTTCTAGATATGTTTTATCTAGAACTTTATCCGGAGGCGGTACTACAGGCCCTAAATATAAGCGCAGGAAAGTAGTTTCAAAATTTTCTGAAGTTCTAGTAAACTGAGTACTCTCCTTCAAAATGCCATTTATGAATTTTTATGGTTCACTGACCGAAAGGCTAGCCTCCAAGAATGTGTGTGTTCTCAAGCACACATCGGCTGCTCGCAGACACAGTGATACCACGTAATTGGGCTTGCAATTAGTAGCTTCTTCACTGCATTTTTGGCTCAACCTCCTGTAGGGAGTGACAAAGGTAGAACTACGAGTTTATCGCGAACATTTTTGGCACAACTTTGCTTCTGTGCCTCACGTTCACATCGGCAACTGTTCTTACTGTAATGGTAACTGGCAGTGTGTCTTAGTCCTGACACATCTTTCATTTGATTGCACCAATCAGAATGATTGGTAGAACCCCAAGATAAGTGAGAGTTGAACGAATCATCCAATCACTGACCACGAAACAGAGCTGCACATACGGCACTGTAACCAACTGGGACAATTTTTTTCTCGCCACAATATCGTTACTCTAGTTAAAAAGTCAACAGGCAATTGCAAAAATCACGCCAACTAACTACTGTGCGAGTTCTAACTTATGTCCAAGACAAAACGTGAAATTCTCAGATGCCTAGCTATTTATTTTTATCGACAAAGTTCACATGTTACTCGAAGCATATCCGATTATTTTCCTAACCTTCAGTGGCAGTATCAACATGTCATAGACGTAGTCATCTGGCGTTGTTGATGTGTCTGCCACCTTGTCAGGAGCGTCATGTCTTACACCAGATGGCCAGGCCTCGTGCATGAAGAAACAGCCGTATAAGGGAGGTGTGGTTCAATGTGCGAGAGCGTGTGTGCCATGTACGGTGGGGCCGGCCTTCTTGACTTCCACTAGCATGACCCCGTTCCTACACTTCGCAGGTCAGCTTTGCCGCCTCGCCGCGCCGCTCCTTTCCGCACCTGATGTGTACACACATGGCAGAATTCGCGTTATCATTTGGTAGCAGACTAAACTTCACTTCCCTATACATAACAGATCACAATCTGCTATTCAATTGGCCACGAACTTTTATGTTTTGTCATTTACGTGTGTTACGTCTTCACAGAGATGCCGTGTAAGCATTCTCCTCGGCAAGCTCCGACAATATCGGCCAGCGGAGACGTCGAGCGAGCCTATAATTACTAGGAGCCTAGTCAGCTGTCAGAAAATTACTAATGCGAATTTTGCATGTCTCTCCTGACACGAGATGACGTGTGAACTATCGCGCAGTGGCCTAAGAAGGATTTGTGTAACGAAGGAGGAGATTACAACCTGGAAATTCGATAAAGAAACACCTTTAAATCAGGGGGAGGGAGGGTAGACGAGTCAAAGGGCCCTCTTCCGGAAGGATATGGTATTACCGTCCTGCTATTATTTTGTGCTGTAATCCCTAAACCCCGGCGCCCTCCCGTGGCTATGCCACTAAACTATCTTGTGGTGTAGTCAACGGAAGGCAGTGTTTTAACATGAACGTGTTTACACTGAGGTGGCTGCTAGTTATTTAAGTTAATGCTATCTTATGGATATTGGTTTTGTTCAAATACCAAAACGTAAAATTATTATTTTTTTCTCCACACACTGTTCGACTGTGACCATACTGCCGGGTGTTACAAAAATTGCATGTCAATATTTTTGCAGGAACTTTTTTTTTTTTTACATTTAGTTGTACGAAAAATATTTTTTTAACGTAGGTCCGAAAATGCGCCATTTTTGCACTAAAGTTCACGGGACATGATACAGTACACTCTAAAAAAATAGTTTGTAAATTTACCGGACGTGCGTATAGGAGCGCTATGAAAGTATGTATGGTACAATAGTTTCCCAGACATCCATGGTAGCACTCCTAAACTTTTTTAAAAAGCAGTCAAATGTATACTTAAGTTACCAGACTTGTATTGTAACAACTGTAAAAGTTTGCATATTTACAAAACGGAAGTAGGCTATGGTACCTGTCCCATACTGCGTCTGGGATAGTAATTTCCTAAAATTTCTAGGAAGTTTTTTTACAGTATACATTGCGTGGGGGCTGGATCATGTTAGCCATTGCAGCTATTATTGGCAGTGACATACGAAAGGAGTTGTGTTTATTGTATGGCAGGCGTTGTCCAATGTAACATTCCACACTAGCATGATCCTGTCCGCGTACTATGCAGCGTCTAGTCAGGAGATCTGTATTATAGAAACGTTGAGTTCATATAACTAGAGATGATGGTTTATCGCGGGAAAAGTTGACTGTTTGATGGATTTCAATACACGTCCAGCTTACCAGAAGATTACTGGCTTTAGCGTGTACGTGGAGCTGTTGCCCAATTTGACTGAGCCAATAAGAATCCCGATATTGTAATATTTGATGCCTGGTATTGGTCTGCAGACAGCTACGTTGTGTCAGTGTTTTCAAGGCTATCTTGGCACAAAACATTTTCGCGATATACCATCATCTCTACATATAACATGTCTTGTTTCTATAGGTTTGAGGATTGTTTTTGCCAAAATATTGACATGCAATTTTGCAACACTTTGTTTAGTATGGAAGCAATTCAGGAAAAGGGTTAGCTATGAAAGGGCGTGGAAAGACAAGACGTCGAGCAAACGACTGAAATATTCAATCGTCAATAAAATGCTTTGCTTTAGAGTAAAAAATTAAAAACTGTTTTTAGAGAAATAAAGGCTTCAAGCCACAAAATCCATATAAATGCAAAACTTTAGTTTTTATAGTTTTTAATGTGATAATATCCAGGCTTCTATAATAAACGGAATTTCAAAAATACTCTTTTTAATTATAAAATAATTTTAACATCCATAAAGATTAGCGCGAGGGTTTTTTTTTGGGTAACTCAAATTTACAATATCGGGATTCTTATAGGCTTAGTCAAATAGGGCAACAACTTCACGTACAAACCAAATCCAGTAATCTTCTAGTAAACTGAACGTGTGCTGGAATCCAGCAAACAGTCAAGTTTTCCCGCGATAAACCATCCAAGTTTACTATGCTCAGCAGATCACATATGCTTTGTACAGGACACAGTGATTTACACATCAAACAGAACAAGTATGCGACAGCTGTTTAAATGCAGTAAACCTAAAACTTTATTACGTAACAACCTGAATGAGTGCTGCACAATCGTGTTGCGTTAGATATAATAGGTTGTAATGGCCCAGTGCAATACTTCAGCGATTACGTGGCCACTTATTAAACGTATTCGGGCACTCAATAGAAGAACTATATACTAAAGTGTTTTTTTCCGAGCGAAGTAGAAAAGGTTATCGTATTGTTGTTCCTCATTTGCATGTTGTCCGTGATTGTTTTGAACAAATGAAATTCGTTTAGTGTATTGTAGTGAATTTTTTTTAAACCCAATATTGTTTTAAAAATTATCCACCGTGAAGCGGATAACCCCGAGAAGGTATTTTAATGTAGTCACCATGTGTGTGCGGCACCTCGTACGCACAACACGTTTTTGAAGTTGCGCATGATTCATGATTTAATTGTTTAGGATGTCAGTGCAGGCATGCGGATATTAAACAAGTTGCTATTTATTGTACTTGATATATCCTTCAAACCATAGGTACTAACTTCTTGGAAAAACAAGACCTCTGCAATCATCTTAATGGACAAGTAGGGATTTCTCCATACCATGCCTAAGTTGAATTGTTTTTTTTTTCTGAGGCGTTTAAAAGTTAGTGTCATATGGCGAGTTAACCCCTCGCTATAATAAATGCAGGTATGCAGCTGACTGCCGACATTGAAGTGAAAGCGTATTTTTTATGCAACAATGTTTTTCTGTCGACTTAAATGTAATCGTAAGGTTTATTTTTAACTGTATTTATTTTTTGTACTCAGATTTTTTTTTGTTTTGTTTTGTTTTGTTCCTCGTAAGTACGGTTTTCAACAGAGCTCACATGCGAATGATGTTTTTAGTTTTAGTGGCATCGTCAAAAATAACACCTTCGTATTTGAATATCAACAGCCATACACGAGCGCAGCAGTGTGTTCAAGTAAAAACATTTGTGGTAACATGCATAACTACGGGTAGTATGACGTATGAGTTTTCTTGGTTTTCGGTGTCAGGTAGCACGACACTGTAGGAAACTTACTGTCGTACCTCACACGTTGAAATTGATATAATTAAGACTTTGTCAAGAATATTTCTAATTTAATTTTAAAAAAAAATTTTTTGGGTGTTTGTGTCTGCCCTTCAAAACCTCTTATGTCCGTCGTAATATTAGTTCTTGATAAATATGTTACGTACCGTAGTCCTCCTTTCTTAATAAATATGAAATTACATGAACAATACTTTATACAGTACTGTAAACTCCTAGTTAAAACTTACTGTAAACTCCTAGTTAAAACTTACTGTAAACTCCTAGTTAAAACTTACTGTAAAATCCTAGTTAAAACTTAATGTTAACTTAAGAAATAGAACTAAAAAGGAATATACACACACCAGCGTTTAATAATTACTTTGATCTAGTGTAAACTCTGTATCGGTTATGAAGGCCAGTTTTTGTGGCGTGTAAGTGTGTATACACACACCAATGGAGGATCCAGTGATGAGTTTAGGGGGAGGGGGGGCATGCCTTAGAATTTATGTATGTATATTATACCCGAAATCAAAGCGGGGAGGGGTGTTGGGGCACTCCGTCGGAAAGTTTTGAATTTTAAGATACCAAATGGTGCTGTTTTAAAGAGTTTTTGGAACTAAATATTGAATTACAGGTGTATGAAATTATGATATTTTTGTAGATTATGATTTTTGGACTGTCATGTCAGAGTTCAAGGGGGGGATGCCGGTATGTCCCCCCCCCCCCTGGAAATGCGCCTCTCACGCACGCACGCACGCACGCACACACACACACACACGCACACACGCACGCACCTACACACACACACACACGCACACACGCACCAACGCACACACGCACACACACACACAGTCTTTCTCTCTCACTTTCTCTCACACTCATAACGTCAGTAAATTGTGACAGTTTTGAAGACGCGTATCGTTTACTTTGAGAAATTTTAGTCAATATGCCATTCAAAATTGACTCTACGGACGATGGATTGGGTAACTCATGTTCATTTTAGAACCAGAGATATTAACCGACGTTGCACAAAACATGTAGACCTATAGTATATTAATCTTTGCCCTGAGAACAGTAAAAATTTATAGATGTTTAATGAAACCGTTTTCATGCACAGTACATTCTGACAGTACGTTATCACAGAACAGGTAGGTTTACAGAAACGAAATGACCCGGCAGTTCCTATGATGTGAGCTTGATCGATTATTAGCTATCCTTATGGTTGTTGAAGTGGACAAACATCATAATTTTATATTTGTATATCATATTAGTTTTGTAGACGCTACTTGCTAAGCCTAGTACATTTTCCTCTTAAAACATTTAGCTCAAGCACTTTTCCAATAATGACAGTTAAAAATAAAAATTTGCATGTTTTTATTGCATATAACCCTCGAAAACCAATCAAGATAATTAAACGATGTAATTCACAGTGAAAGCAAATGTAACAGGTTGCGGCTTGATGCGTACAAAAAATTTAGTACAACATAGTTTTGCATTTTAAAAAAATCTAAAAATAGGTCAAAATTTTGTAAAATTTCAGAATTTTTTAAATATGCAATTATTGTAATGCGTTTAAAATAAAGCTGTAGCCCATGACATGTAGTTTGACTGTGAAATATTTACTTTTATTATGACGATTGGTTGTCCGGGGTGTATGAAGTAAAAATATGCAAGTTTTTTTTTACTTTGAAATGTCATTAGGAAAAGTAGCTGAGCTTTTTTTTTTTTTTTTTTTTTTTGCCAGAGTAAAATGTGCTCCCAAGTAACGTTTCTAAATTTAACTGTATTTCATACAAATACAAAGTTATGACTTTTCCCTAATTGAATACCCTTAAGTTTTTGAACTGAGTGTTAGCTAATCACATATATTAATTTTATTGGTATAATATCACTTAGGAGAATAAAACACATCACTATTTAGTTTTATGTAGTCTTATAAATGATAAAGTAAAAGCAAATGTTGCTAAACATATTCTTAGCATGTGTACGGCGTTGTGCTGTGGAAGTGAACCATGTCTACGCCACTGTAATGCTTGCCTGTGACGGCTATGTACCGACGCCTGTGTTGTCTATTGTTGCAGGTCGAGCGCGCCCGCGCAGTCGGAGCTGTCCAAGAGCAAGAGTCATTCAGCTGTGACCACCAGCCTCGCGAAGAACAGTCTACAGGTGCGTGACTTGAGTGTTCGCTAGTCCAGGCGAGATAAACATGTAGTACATTTACGCACAAATTGCTAGAAAAGGTTCTTTACATAAATATGCTTTGAATAATTCGTTGCTTAACGTTATATCATGGGATTTGTCCTGGGGAGAAAAAAAATTAACTAAAAAACTGGCACACCTTACAAAAAATGTTACAACAAAATCAAACACATGATTTCTCGTATGAATAAATGTTACTAAAATTCACTAAATAGTCCAGGTAAAACGTAAGAAAATTAAATACTTTAAAACCACATACTACTTTATATGAGAACTGTGAAGATCAAAATCGAAGACTGCCAAATTGGTTATACCATAAACAAACTCCACCTATTTTTATTGCTCCTCCTTCCTCCCTTAGTATTTGATACTGTATTGGGAGAATCGATTACCTTAGTTCGCCATCTCCAGCAGTACCGTGCCCTATTTTACAATGTTTTACACACAAGGTTAAAGTTAATGAAAATGTTCCTTATCCCTAGCACAAATGTCTGTACAGATGTTATGATGCTTAGGCTTCCAAAATCTATAGATTAGCAACAGACTTTGTGTTATTTATGAAAAGCTTTCATTTAATACTTCAGATTTTGTTTGCCACTAAAATTACCAAATATTATAAGGTAGTAGAAAATAAATACAAACCAGCTAACAGTATGTAGTATGTTAGTGTTTTCTACATCTCTTACAAAACATATTTTGTTAGCAAGGTGGCACATTTGGAAATTCAGGAGGAACCAATTTCAATTCCCACCATTGGCTATAGTGATTTGGTTTTTCCATTGTAATAATATTTCATATAACATACATAATCTATTTCACTTGATCTATGCCCTTTTCCAGACCTGCACCATAGACCCCGGTTGACCATAGCGCTAGTAGTGGGCAACAAGTAGAAATGCATAAGGGGAAGACCTTTCATTGGGAGTAGGAGAAATTTACAACCAACATATGAATATCAGACTGAAGTTATGAATGGTTTTGGAGATTAGTTGGTATGTTATCTTGTAGTTCTGGTATTTTTTGGCAGCACACATCTTCTGGTTTAGTAATACAGGAATAGTGCATCGATTTAATTGCATATTGGAAAGAGAATACCTGAATTTGTGCTTATGATTTTTTAAAATATGTTTTGGCCTCAAAAAACTTATAATAAGATTGTGTGTCTGGTAACGTAACTTTCGTTTGATTGAGTTCCATCATTCCCAAATATATTTTAATGTACTAAACAATGTTATATCTAAGTTTGAGTTCTGAATATAAAAACACAG
Source organism: Medauroidea extradentata (assembly GCA_003012365.1). NCBI lineage: Eukaryota > Metazoa > Arthropoda > Insecta > Phasmatodea > Phasmatidae > Medauroidea > Medauroidea extradentata. The sequence continues at coordinate 37,088 of PNEQ01129252.1, forward strand.
TGTATAAGACATGGGTATTTCTGGCAGCACACGTACATGACATTAGCATTCCCAGTAGCCTGCGACATAGTTAAGCATGCATCATTTGTATGCAGTATGACCACACACAAAAGAAATATAATTTTTATAATAGTAGGTTAGCATACTTGGATATTACAAGAAAAACTTAATGAATCAAAAATCAACCAGCGTACTTTTCTCTCTTATTATTTCTTTCATCCTGTGAATCCTCCACTACTCTTTCTTCACACCCTGGGGTGGTTCACATTCCAATAAAATGCAATTTTGGTGTATTCCATAAATGAATGCTATTGCCTTGCAGTTCTGCTGATATATTTGTCAGTGATTCACAGTGCATCACTGTTTGGTTTATATGGTTTTTCTTGCTAACAACACAATTTCACCTTGATGCTCTCATTCAGCAAGTCGTTTTATAAAATGAAGTATTCAATTTTGTTTCCAATTGATTTGCATATAGGTTTAGCCAGTTTTAGTTTAATTAGTTTATGTAATGCTAAATTCAGTTTGATTTACCATTTTAAAAAATTTAGGATATTTTGTTGTCACGTATCTTCAGGTGGTATTTGCCCTTTTATCGAGTTGCAGTATAACGTATGGTTTGTAACTATGTGGCATAATTCAGTTTGTGTAGTAAAATTTTGAATTATTGTAATTGTTTTTAAATGTTTGTTATTTAATGAAGCTTTGCTGATTTAATTGCATGCAGAGTTCTGGCCTTGTGCAGGTAACCACAAAGACCCAGTCCAACCGGCACTCGGAGGTGGAGAACCATGTTTCGGAAAACTTCACAGGCTTTGTACGTGACGGCATCAGGCGGAGCTTCACCCAGCCGATGACCAACCTGGAACAGAAGGAAGCTGGTGACAAGGAGATGAACAGAACCAGCATTGCAGACAGGTGTGTGAAGGTGCCTCGGTTGATCAGTGGTTATTATGTTTCTTTACCTCTGGGGTGGTTTTAAAATCATTATTAAATAATTAGTGAGTGTATCGTGTTGCTCGTTTGTGTAAAGGTAATGGGAGGCATTTGTCTTGATTGTGAAACTTAAGAATTGGGCAGAATTATACTATATAAGAAGTTGTAGTTTCTGAATACCTGTCAATTTACTTAATTTCATTTCTGCAGATTTTCCATCTTTCATCCCATCTTTTATGTCCGACTCATGTGATGCTCCTTAGGTATGTGCTGCTCTCAGTTTTGTTGTATTGGTGAAATGCACTGATTATGCCAGCATTAAATTGAATGTGTTTGGTACTAGACTTTGATTGATGTATATACATACATGAACAATATGGTATTGTGAATATAATGAGACACAAATAACTTGTATAGGTAGGTCATGTCAGAGCAGATAGTATGCTTGTTTGCATTCTGTTACAATGTCTCATCCAGCTTCTGTATACTAGCTATGTGTGTGGTTTTATTCCTTACTTTATTAGATTCACAAATTATAGCAAGTCCTAATTGCACTATTATTCAGGCCGGTATTTTGAAACATCAAAGCGTGAATTAGTTTCTACACAGCTATTTTGAATGTCTTATTGCTTAGTATTTTTTGTATGGCATGGAAAGGACAAATGATGTCCAGCACCTTTGGAATGTTGTTGATCTTTAACCTTACGATGATATTACACAGCACCAAATTCTGCAATAGCCTGTGCAAGATTCGCCATACCAGGTACTATACAGACTGGTGCGGCAGCTTTACAGCTTTTTTTCCACTGGATTGGCCGTTTTCATACCAGGTTTGATAATTGGACCTGCCCTATTTTCTGTCCCAGATCAATTACTGGCTTCCGTAACAGACTAATAATATTGCAGTGTCTAGAGCGTGGAGTGCTCCATGTGACGACTGCTTGAAACAGAACAAGGAAGCCAGAAGTGTGTTGCTGTAGTGTAAAAATGTGTAAATGAGGTTGGAAATTGTTTTAACGGCTTGAAAATAATACAATTTTAAACTATAGTGGCACATGCATGTTTAATACTGTTTTGTAGTTATTTGAAAAACTTAAAACTAAATCATTATAAAAATATATAAACAAATACAGCTAAACTGTACTCAGTAATTATTAATTATAGGGTCTTGCTGATGGAATTGTTACTGTGTGGCTTGTAATGTAATATTTTTGAGTGGCAAGGGTTAAAAACTCCAAACTCCTAGTTTTTGAAATTTTTTTATTTTTATTTTATTTATTATTTTTAGTGTAAATTGTTAATTCTTCTTTAATAAATAAATTTATTGTGGTTACAATTACAAACTGGGTAACTTATAAGAAGTCCTTTTTATCTTTCTTTTTTATTACGTTCACATTATTTTAGTAAATTGGTAGTGAATATACAAGACACAAATGTAATGATTCCTTTACAACAAATAAGGATATTGTTAAAATGTGCAGGGTATGTGTAAAGCCAACAAACTAGTGTGTAGTTCTACAAGTAAGGTCAACATTTACTGTCATATTCTGTGCGCACATGCCAAATAGGTTGTGCCAACTGCTATCGTTTAATAAGAATCATGCCTGCTAGTACAGCAAGCTTAAAAATTGTTGGTACGAAACTGAAGTACGGCCACAGGCATTATATGGTTAACTCACATCTTTAGAAATAGAGTTATCGGACTGGTGTACGTAGTTAATTTTACACAGATGATGTGCCTTAAACTTATAAAATGTATGTAACTAGTACTGTAATAATCTTACTTGTGTAAATTATGTACAAGTTTGCAAATTACAGTAAAACTCTGTTTAGACGTTTGTGTTGGGACAAGCAAAAATAATGCTTATTAACCAGGATAACTTCTTAAAAGGGTAAAAATTACACATGTGCATATAGACAAGTGAAAAATTACTATGCGTATTAAGCAGGAAACGTATTAAATGGGAAACTTCTTATGAGGGTTTTACTGTACTATATTTTATTCTCCCAGTACAGTTTGGTTATATTCCAGTGGGACAAGGGTACTGGATTAATTATGGTTTTATGGAAACAAATCATAGATGTAGCCAAGTATGTGAGTAAGTGTGAACATGAGCGAAACATACCTAGAGAGATAAATGTGTAGAGACATATTTTCATTCTTAATACTAACAAAACTCAATAAAATACATAACTGCAATTTTCTATTTAATTGAAACAAAATTAACATAAACCATATCTGTACTGACTGAGATGTAGAAAAGAGAAAAATTTATTCAGGGCACCAAACTGAATGGTAAAATAATAGTTCTGTATTTATGCACACATCTTTACAATATTTATATTAAATATTTAGAAATTAACTTGACTTTAATAATTAATAGTGTTTGCAGCAAAATGAAAATGAAAGTTTAGCTAATTTAGATAGCATCTTGAACTGTGATGTTAAAATACTAGAACGAAATATGTGAAGGTATTGTCTTGCACTATTGTAAATTCTGAAATTATACAGTCTTAAAAGTTTCTCTCTCGTAGGCAATTAACTCAAATCCAAATTAATATTTGTAAAATAGCAATGCGCCGGTAGCTAGTCAGATTAAACATCTCAGGACCTCTGGATTTAGGCATTAATTTAGTTCACAAAATATATGAATGTCCGAACTTGTTTTCTTCAAAAATTAATTCAGTTTAGGCTACACCTCAATATTGAAAGTTCTAAGCTTTGCAAAATGAAGTACAAAGGAAATAAAACTTGAATGGCGTCATTACCGTAAGTAGCGTTTACTTGTCTGCAGTGCAATGGCTTCCTTGGCCATCTTTAGTTCCTGGATTCCTATCTTGCTCACTCAAAATGTAATGTTTCGATGCCTACAGCACGAATTTCTTCACCATAACTCGTCTGTCCTATTTACGTACTTCAAACTGGTGGCCCATTAATTTGCCTAGCCTTACGATGACGCCAATTTACGCAGATTTTAGCAAGGCGTAATTATTCCGCGTCCGTCCTTGTTTGAAGTTGCCACCAATCTCCTTTCTTCCTCGTAGCGCCCATAAACAAAGCAAAATCGCGAACGAGAAAATAACTTACATACAAAAGAAAAAGTACATTACTAAACTTCCTGACATACGTAATAAACTCTGAATAACATAAAACAAATTTTATAGTTACATTAAATTTAAAACAACAATTAAAAATAAACAAAACAGATGGATGGTCTGCATACTAACCTGATACAAAATTGGTTAATAAATATTCTCACGGGCAGTTAATAAACTAAATAAACGGTAATTATCCATCCGTAATAAACATAATTCACTGCAATTTAAAACAATAATAACAGCTGAACAAAGATATTAAATTATTACCTCCAAAATGTTTGACTAAATTAAATAGAAAATACAATATACTGTACTCGTTACAATATATTTTTTAAAAAGACTTTTACCTTATGTTGCTTATTTAATTCTAATACTTTACAGTATTAAAATAATGTGGATTTAGGAATGCTCTGTCAAATTATTTGTGCTTTTCTCATTTAAACAATGAGAACTATGTAAATTTTAGTTTTAACTGCATCTTTGTACTCGGGCTGCCCACAATTTTGTCAGTAAACACACATTTTCTTTTTACAAGTAAAACTGTACGGCATCGGCAGCGTGCTAATAACTTGTGCAGGTTACCTTTTTATAAAAAAAAATCCAAACAAGGAGTTTATTTATGAGTTATTACAATTTTTTTTCATCCCTATAGATCTAATACTTGCTATGTTATTAAAAATGTTGAAATTACACACAATCATAAAAATAATTTTCATGTAATACATAGCAATTGTACAGTAGTTGAAAAATTTCTGCTAAAAATTTTAACATGTCTAATAGAACTGCAAACTTCAGGTAACGTAGTTTATCAGTTCAAAGATTTCTAATTTACATGCTTTTGTTTCACATGGTAGTGCCCTAGTGCCTTTGCCATATATAGGAACTGGAGCAGAAAGCTTGAAGTTAATAAAATTGTGCAGCTTTGTTTATATTAAGAAGCCTACTTGTAGCCAATAACCTTTTGTTTTGAAAAACATTGCTGTAGTAAACCTGCTGTAAAGTGTACTTTACGTAACATTTGATATTGAGACTGCTATAAATCATTAATTATTGATTAAGGTTATCAGACTTCATTAAACTACTCGTATGACAGTTAACAATTAGTAGAATTTTTATTACCCATTAAATTTTTTTTTTTTTTCATTACTTTTGGTTGCTCAAAGTTGACAAACTTTTATGTAAACTAATTGCCAAGGGCTATTTTGTGTACCTCAAAATTTGGCAGTGCGAGTAGGGGTGTATTAAGATATTTTCATGATAAATCAAACTTTGAGGGGTGATAAAGTAAAGCAAATAAATCAAAACGAGACGAGAAGTAATAGTCTGGTAATGTCAGTGCAAAAAAGTGCGGGAAAGCAAATTCGTATCATCCAGCACTGTTTGTCATCATTATTACATGCCACAAAGTAGAAAAAGTTTTGCAGGAGATGTTTAATATGGCAGCCCCAGCATCGATATACATTCTGTTGACTTTTCAGGTAGCAAGAATTCTTGCCAGCAGGTTTCCTTCCTTACGTCTTGGGTGTCCCATAGATAAAGAGATCCGACATGACTTCACACTATAAGATCAGACATACTCAGTATGTATCTTCCAGCCACCATTCCGTGTTTCATTTTGCTTATTTTTTTGTTACCATTATCCCTCAAAGTTTTACTTACCACTAAAACGTCCTGTATTTATATAAACTACCTAATAATCCAATAGAAAAATTGGTGTAGGTTAGGCAGAGCTATTGGAAGAATCAAGAAAGTTAGTTCTGAGTTGTTTATCAAGTAAATACGTGTTTTGATTGAAAAGACGTAATGGATGTGCTGAGAGAATCGTGCAGTTTTATTAGTTACATAATATACAATTTAAAAGCAGATGAGTATCGGAGTGGAGACAAATGTAAACCCAGGTGGTAAAAAATTTATATCTGAAATTGGCCAGATCTGGGCCAGACATGAATGAGTGTATATTTCTCTATCCCTAATGCCAGATCTGGCCCAGATATACTTTTTTCATTTGGGAATATATTTTGAGTTCTAATTTTATTTAAATGCACAACTTGCATTCTAATATAAAATACATTTACGCAGTAAAATATGTAACATAAAATAAAATGAAAAATATGGATTACCATCTGGGCCGTATTTTGAGTGATATGCCCACCTGCCCCGCCCAGAGAAATTCTGGTCCCTAGGCAAATGAGTTTGCTCCCCTCTTTCACCCGCAAACTTTTTTTTATCAATCTATGTATATTCCCCGGAAAGCCTAAAATATGAACAACAAATTATCAGCCTCAGATATGCTGCAGCAGCGAACAAGGCGAGCAAAACAAGTACAGAAACAACTACTCAAAATAATTAAGGTAAGTAAACATCTTGCAGCTGGCCACATAATTACCACATAGATATTAGATTAGTCATCACCAACGAGTATTCAAATCATAATCATTATTACAAGAACATAAAGTTAAACATCACAAAAAATATGATAAGCTTTTCACAAGCATAGTGTCAACAAAAGCTGTCATGCACAATCTTTTCGACAATCAACAGCTGACAGAGCCACAGGGATCAAACACTTTCACATCACTTCCCTCAACACGACCTAGATAGAAGACTCTGGGCTTTCAAACACCTGTCCCATCTCACTCCTCCCTTACTGCCATTCTGCCACCACTTCTCATGTTCCAGGAGCCTTGATCCTTGCTGTGGCCATCACCAACTCCTATGCGCACGTCCCCTACTGCCTTTCTGCCACCAAACCAAATCTCCTCGGATCCATTTTGCACTGTGCTGGGGTACCCCCCCCCCCCCCCACACCTGACGTACCTCTCCAAACCACACAGCTACCTGCTGCTGCAAACACAATCGGTAAGGTAGTCAAAAGTGCCTAGTGTGTCATCGCACAATTGCAGTAAACTGCCACAGACCCCTGCTGCTAACTTTCCTATCACAGTTATCTCCTCCACAGCATCACTGTTACTAACAAAAAATTTATGCAGCTTCTTAATCACTTGCAATTTACTAATCCTGACAAGTCCTGAAAATTTTAGTACATCAGTGTCGCTATATGGCTGACTTATTCTCAAATTTCACACCCTGCACCTACTTCACTTACAAATGCCTTACCCCTAACCTTTTGTAACTTTTGAATCTGTTTACTCTATAAACTTAATTCTGTTTCAACTTACCAAAATTTTAGGCTCAACAGTTTTTTAAAATTTCACCCTTGACCTCAACGAGTGCACCCGTTTCACCTTCCTGCTGTACCGTTTCACTTATCATTTTACACTCTTTGGTTAGGTTTGCAATTTCACCCCGATTGTAGGTTATCATCTCACTAAATGAGGTCGCCTGTGCATCTGGCACACTCAGGTGCCTACTTTGTGCCTCCACCTTCATCTCTGACTGACCCTTCCACTTTATTCACTATACCTGATTTCTCCAAACTGTCATCTTCCAATCTATTCTCAACCTCTACTTACCTACCAGTGACACAATTCTCAAACTCCAACTGCTTTTCCTATTCAGTCTCTAATTCACCCTTAAGTTCTTTCCCATATCCTGCTAATGTGGCTTCAACACAATTAAATTTTGTTCCTAAAACTCTTATTCCACTTGCTACCAGATCCGTGTTACCTCCTAGTGTTCCTAGCATAGTACCCTGTGCCTCTAACATGTTCTTAATGAGAGCAGCCAGTCCCTGGTCATCCCCTGCAGCTGATTGAGGTTCAGGTCTCAACTCCATGCCGTTATCACTTACTAATCCTGAGTGTAGATCACAACTGCCAGTTTCATCTCCCATGCCTGAATCAATGCTACCCTCAAGTGCTAACACACTACCTTGATCCATATTTTCGGGCTCCTTACCATACATTGCTCTGGTCTCTACAGGTGACATTTTTACACAAGGGTACCAAAACACAGATTTCTTCCACACTCAACAATGACTTGCGCATCGTAGCACGAACAGCTGAAGCGGGACACATACCTCACTGAATTGTTGCGACTCCTGCTGCCTCGGTTGCTGACTTACTGCCGCTGATTATCCCCCACTATGTTTTGTCCGTACGCTCACAGGTCAGAGAAGTACTTAGATTCCTTCTTGATCCTGGTCATGTTGCCAGAAAATGTGACTGGGCTTGTTTGTGATATGTCGCTGTTAATTAACAAACCTGGTTATAGCACCAGAATGTGTGTCGGGACTGTTACCTGTCAGTAAATTAACCTTCATTATTATTGCATGGCACGTGTCATAGCAGTTTAAACAGAACAACTTACGCTTACTCTTGCTTTGAATAGGGTATTTATTTAACCAATAGAGAAAAACTAGTGAATACACGAAAAACTTTCACACAGCATAACTTCCACTGCACCGATTCAGCTGACTCAGTAGAATCAAAACATATTTCAGGGCATCCCAAAGAATCAAAAGAAAATAAAGAGAAAAATCAAAATAGTCAGTTATGCTTCTGAGAGAGAACCTAAATGAGTCACGCTCATACAGAACTTCTTCAAACAAAACAAAATATTTCTCTACAAAAAAGCTATTACTGTATAAATGTAACTAACGTAGGCTCAACGTCTCTTTAAGTTCTTAGTCTTATGTTCAAAAATCCCCACTTCCAACATTCTTGATTACAGGTTTCCCTGACTCCGACAAAACGGAAACTTGCTACTCCTCGCTCTAAAACCGCAGACACCAACAAAACGTTGATCTCGCCCCGAGTCCGAGCACAGAATGGCCACCCGACCCAACATTCGTTGGTTCTCCCTCGGTGGCCACCCACTGAACCAACACTAAATTAAACTTGAAGTACAAAAATTAATTTACAAATACTAATAATTGCTACACATATTGCCCAACTACATACTTTAGTAATTGTGTAACAGTTTATTACATTTACGTCTACAATAAAAGTTTAAAATGTTCCTAATGGGAGCCAAATTATCAAACACTTCCGATCCGGTCGAGTGTCAAAGTCATCAAACCTGAGAGCCCTAAGCAGCGTGGCAAACCTTTTTATTGACATTATCGCTCTGAAGTAATCTGGGGATGTCCCATCGTCAACCCAGAGTTCTTGTACATTTTAGATGTTGAGACTTTTTCAAACCTGCCAGGTACAAAATACCCAGGAAAGCATAAATTTCCTCTAACGTAGTATTTCGACAGTCATGTTCACGTGATAATCGTAACCTCATTTTTGCTAAGTATTTGTTGGTACAATCAACAATTTCACCTACAACAGTCTCTGGGAAAAAATAATTCCCAGTTGTCTAAAATTGTATTTGCATTTCTCGCAATACCCTTGACACAAGGAGGATGAGTTCCAATATTGCATGCCATAGTGTGCACATTTCTCGGTCGACGTGGCATGTGTTTACCCTACAGTGTTTGCTTGTCTTTTCCAAAATAGAGTTCACTTTCTTCAGGATTTGATTGTTCACTAGCAGTGTTGTGTTCACTTTTATTATCACTATCACTAATTGAACTGTCATAACCATCGTTTTCTAGTTCTTGAAGCCATGATAATCACACCTCTGGATCCTTGTTAGTAGCCGTTCTACTGCAAACTAAAAGTTAGATAACACTTGATTGTAATTTGTTACACACATTCTCTTTCTACACGCAACTTTCAAAGAAACCGCGTGAAAACTATCGGGTGTACACACCCACCACACACATTCAGTAATAATACACCAGTGTAATCAGATGCATAGTTGATAAATGTTCACATTCAGTACGCAGATCACATATGCTATCGGGCACGCATAGAGCAAACTGCTCACAGAGAGCACAGAGCTGACTTTGGAAGTTGACAGTATCAATCCCTGTGTATATTAGGGGCTTAGGGGCTATAAATAACACTAAGTGATTCACAAAATGTCCATTTGAAGGTACCAAGAGACCCGAAGTCAAAAGTGAAGATTACATAAAGTGATGGACAGTTATTTACTAACTGTGAGCAATTTGCTCATAGTGTGCCCAATCACTGGTTAAAATTACCATGTGAGGGGACATCATTTTCCTTTATTCATGTACAGATTGTCTCTGGAGAAAGCACAAATCATCTGCACACTGCAGTGTTGTAACATCACAGCTTCAATATTTGCAGAATAAAGAAATTTGTGATGCACATTAACAACAGAAACAATAGTGGCACAACAAAATGCAGAGTAATGTTTGAAATAGTAAGAAAAAAATTACTTTATGATCAAATGTTGCAGACTAGGTATAGTTTTATACAAGTTGGTTTATCGTTTCCTTACATGAAGCTGCTAAAAGCATGCTTTTTCTCGTGCAACCATTGTTGGTACATAAATTTTTTGTCTCCTTGCTGAAGTAGCAAATTTTGTTTTTTCTATCGAGATGTTTAGCAACTGCGATGCAATACCAAGAAAGTTAGTGTGTCTTGGGATGGTCATAGTTTTAAGTGTAATTTTTTTAGTAAGTGTGTGCTGTATAGAATTCATTTATGTATAACATGTTAATTTTTACTGGCTCATAATTTTCTTACCATTTGGTTTGTGTGCCTTTATTTTTTTGTAATAATTATAGGGATGACTGACAAAATTTGGGAAGAGGAACATTAGTGAAAAAACAATACATTGTTAATCACAACGATTCATAAAACTTGTAAATGAACATATCAGTTGAACCACTCCAGCCCAAAAGCCAAAACAGTCGTGACAATGGTGGTGAAAGCCTACACAAATTGTAACCGTGAGCTTGGCAAACCATCAGATATGTTTTGTGGGAATAGTTTTCTAATTAGTCACGTTGGTGCTAGATTTCCTATGAAGACTGTTGTGTTAAGTGAGCTGTGATTTGTTTCCAGAGTGGCTGCATTGCAGAAGAGCAAGGAGCAAGATTGGAGGAAACGTGTTCCTAAAACCAACCCTGACGAGGAGCTGATCTGTACAGTCAACAATCATCTCAATGTAAGCATTGTTAATTTTCCTAATCTTTCTGCTTAGCATGTGGCCTAGATGTAATTTGTTTTCATGTTTTCACTTTTTACAATACTGTCGAATGTGACTACCCATTTGTATTTTATTTCAATGCTTAAAGTTTGGAAGAAATGTGTGTAAATGTTTTTTGTGTTTTGGAGAGTTCCTTATATGTTGCTGTGCCCCTTAATGGAAACCCTCACACGTACAAGAGTTTTCGAAACATAATTAAAAAGTATTAGATTTTGCTTGTGTGCATACATTGCGATGGAAGATTGTAAAATAAATGTGAAACTGTGTATCTGCATTGTTAGGTAAAATGAACACATCTTTGTCAAGAATTTGTGTCATACATCATGTGCCAATACTTTGATGCTCGTGTGACAACAATACAAATACAGATATTCAGTACTTTGTTGAGCTACATATCAAACTTCTTGACACTCTGGACTTCAGATGACACTTGATGCTGTCTATTATCCAACATGTTAAGTTAAAAGATTGAATTATCTTCAGTTGAGAGTTAAAGTATGGTTGTGGAGCACTTAATTGAAAGATGTGATGAGTTGGCAGTAAAATCTTTACAAAAGGAGGAAGATGCATGAAGATCTGATACAATTGAAGTGAAATTTGAATTTTTCTCTTGGGGAGTATGAACATATTGTTAAGTGTGTTGTGTATTTGGTTTTGTAGATTGCATTACTACACGAAAGAGGATTATAAAAACATTGTCTATTAAACAAAAGAATTAATATACATTAACAATTTTGATTATTTATTTATTTGTAATTTTTAGTTTAACTCAAATTTTTGATGTTCAGGTTTCTATTTTAAATTAAAACAGGTTAGAATTTTTGTATTTTCAGACTTCATAGGCTTCTAGATGTAACTTGTTCAGCATTTTGCATACAGTATTTGGTTTAACAGTATTGTAGTGTTTTACTGCACTGCTTTTGAAAAAAAAAAAAAAAAATACATATACATATATTGTTATCGTGTGTAGAGCATCTGCACATTTGGTGTACATTGGATTGGGAAGTTAAGATTAGTAGTTATATCTTATCTTGTTTGGCTACTTCATGTAAATAAATGTAGTAATATTGTACTGTAGTAGCTGGTTTTAAGGTGTGTCTGAAATTGTGTGTACAGACCTGTGAATTTCATTTTGTTTTGCGGCTGAATTATGTGTGTTGTTAAACATTCATTACGGTATAATGATAAACAGTTCTGCTGTTAGCAACATAATTTATACAGTTCTGATATACAACCATTCCATAAGAAATGAATGTAAGTACAATACCTTATCATGAAAATTAGATGTAGAACAATTTTGGCCTCTTTTTCTCATGCAAACATTTTACTGTATACATTTTTTGTAGTAAACCGTTCTATTTTATGCTATTGAATGTATGTTTACTGTTATTAAAACAAATTTTTGTAAATCAATGGAAGTTTGTTACGGGTATTCTTATGTATCATTAAAGTTTTAATTTGTACTGGTAGCCTAATGATAAATTTAGTATATAAAAAAAGCAGACTTTAGTGTTCTAACACTTTTCTCTTGGTGAATCAAATTTTATTAAGTGCAGAAATGTTGGCTTACGTGAATAAAAGTTGTAACCATCACCATTTACTATTGCAAGATATTGTTATATAATATTTAATACAAGTGAGACCCAAATTGCAGGATTTATTTAGAAATGTTTATGTAATAAATTTTGAAGTAGTCAAGGAAAAACCAGGAATTTTTTTTTTTTAATGACAAAGGATTTCTGTGTATACTACAGCTTTGAAACTTTTGTGTACCTAATTTGTTTGGAAGTATACGAAACATTATGTATTTAATAATACGTAATATTATAATATGTATTGAAAAATATTAAGCATGAGCAGTGTCAATAATTGATTTTAGTATTTTGGGAAATGTCTAGTTATCTATTTATGCATATTTGAAACCTGTGACCTGATCATTTTGACATGGATTAAGACATAAGTGCTGCATTATCAGAAATTTGCATAGTATATCATCTTTTAATTTAGTCATTGCTTCCAGAAAACAGTGCAATAGCAGTCTTTTCTAATAACTTTTTTGTTAGATTCCTTTAAGATTGTAATTTTAAATGCAGGAAAATTTCATTTGGAAGATACCAGGTACTTTACGTAAGCATGCCACTGAGATGTTATACAGGAAAGCCCATAGCACAAACACTAGGCCCCCCACGTATACTTCCGATGATAACAGCACTTTTGATGGTGTCTAGTTGTCTGTAGTACTGTTGGGTTGCATAACTTACACTTAACTGAAGCACGCAGTGGGTTTGTTAGAATAATTACGTGGATATTTGGAATTTGGAAATTAAGTTATCGCTGTGCTGTACCAGATCCTTTCAACCAATGATGTGTATCCTAAAATATGAATCCTTACAGTATTCACTGTGTCACTTTTTCCAGAGTGCAGCACTGCATACGACAAAATGGAGGACAAAGATGGCATCAACAAAGTTGCATGGCCATTTGTTACGCATGTATCTGTATTTAAAATTTTTATTTTTTTGCAAACTGGGTGAAATTAAAGTAGGTTTCAGCCAATAGAAATTTATGATTATGTAGAGAGAATTTTTGCTGCCTGTTTATCAAAGTTTCAGCAATTAAAATTTTAATTCATGTGGGATTGTGTTTTAGGATACGTACAAATTTTGTGTTTGAGAATCAGTTGTTATTTTAGTCTCCCTCTTTTACTTGAAATTATAAATAGTATAGCTAATTACTGAATCTACTACATAAATATATGCTGACAATCACCATAAGAGTTTCAATTAAACATCTGAAACAGCCAGAATGTGGAATGTCTACGAAATCAAGAAATTTCAGCTAATACTTTAATTCAGACTTCAGTAAAATTACAGCAGTTTAAAATTTCAGTAATAGATAGCATTATTGTTAAAAATTATTTTTAGTGAAAATAATTAAAATACAACAAATTTTCGTATAGCCTAATATTAGACTCATTTCATACATTATAAAATATTACTTTATATTTATTTCTTTCAAAGTCAATACAAATTCCTAAATTAAATTTAAAATAATTGATTTTAAATATTTGGGCTAGTCGCAAACTAAATTGCAGCATATGTCACGTTCAATTGTTAATATTTGTTGTGTTGGATAATTGCTGTTAGTATGTGAAAGTCTGAATACAATGGACATGTATAGCGTTGTACGGTAATAATGCAAATTCGTAGCAAAGAAATATTTATTTTTAATTTACATGTTTAATTTTGCTTTAAATTTTACATTGTCATATTTCAAACACATGTACAGAATCATTCAATTTTAAGTTACCCAGCACAAAGCAAGTGTGATCGTGACCAGGAAAGTAATGCCTTAAAATTTTTTCCTAAACTAATGTTGCAACCAGGAAATTTCAGACTATCTTAAATGCCTTCAAATTCAGAACATTTAAATGTACTAGTTTTCTACGCAATAAAACTCTGAAATACATCTGAACTTCAACAGTGCAGTGAATGGAAAAATGTTTGTTGATGCCATCTTTACTAGTTCATAAACTAGCAACCAGATGTCAGCCACTTTGCGCAAGAGCATGAATATATATTTATATATTATTGTATTAAGGTATTTAATTAATTAATTTCTGGTTTCAGTTTTCCTTTTGTGCGCCGGCTAGCTTTATAGTGAACTAGTTAGAGTTCAGTAACAAAATAGGTAGTGGGCCCAACAGTAGGATGTTGAAAATTACATACAAGGATAATATAATTTGTGTTAACTGTGCCTTTACTGCATGATCAGACTTGTTAAATTTCATGACCCAAACTTGCATTTTGAACAGCGTTGAGCACATACATGAACGTCATATTTCTTTTCAGTAGTTTATTTATTGTGATGGGTGAAGAATTGTATCAATGTAAAAAAAAAAAACGTAAGAAAGAAAGCAGCACTGCCACACGAAGTGGCTTGCCAGATCATAAAAACCAGAGGTAGCGCGAGGCCTTTTTCTTCCATCACGTTGGAAAGTAAACCCCCATTATTTCTACTGTGTTGTAAATTTGTTGATGTCTGCACCAACACCAGTCTTACTGCTAGTGCTAGTAGGATGAGGCGCACTTCTTACGCCAGAGATCTAGTAAACATGCCGTCCCATCATGCCACCTGGCCGCTCGCTCCTCCGCCACCTACACACCAACAATTACATCAAATACGGTGTGTTAAAAAAGGTAACTAAATGCTTAAATGTCCATATAATATATCAAATAGTATATTAACAGTAGTATACTGTGTTTTCAGCCACATCCAAACCATAGTCGTTATTCCTGGGCTTTCTTACATAACATGATGTTTCACATGGTGTCTCTTATTGCGCACTACTTATTCCATGTGATCAGTGATGAGAGCAACTAAAGCAACACACTGCTCGGCAATCTCATAATTGGTCACTTGTACACAGGTCCTGAAGAGTACGTAACGCTGGGTTGAAACACTATTCCTTTATCATGCCCCACTAAAATGAGTCGTACACCGTAAGGTCTGGGCTTCTTGGGGGATTGGGAAAATCTGAGCCTCTGGATACATCTTTATTGGGAAAGAGTTTGTGGAACAGTTGCAGATTAGCTCGTCCAACATGTGGAGTGGCCCCATCCTGCTGGAGAACCAGTCGCTTACAATCCAACCCATTTACCTCTAAAATATTTTGTAAATTGGCATGGGAGCATGTGATTACCTGCTCTCTGTATACCATAGCAGTGACAGTGGTAATGACACCATTGACATCCTCAATAAAATATGGTCCTAAGGTATTGTGACTGGACGCAGCTGTCCACTCTCTTACATTATCAGATACAATTTTGTTAAATCCTCTGCATAACATTATTTCGCCTTCCCATTGTCAGCAGAAAACACATGCTAATAGTAGCTTTGATCAGTTTTTATTGTAAGTTTTACAGCATTAAACTTTCAAGTTAGGGTATGTGGCATGTGTAACCATGGAGTGATAATATACAGTGTGGACCAGAATTCATGTGCTTAACTCCAGGATGGGATTGTTTATGTACAATGAGGTGGGGTTACATTGACTAACACTATTGTGTGGTGATTGGTGAATATTAAGGGAGATACACAATGTTGAAAAAAAAAATTTGAAATACATTTTTTGAAAAATACTAGAAAGTATAAGAGAGACCCACCAAAATTGGCACAGAGCTCTAAGAATCAAAGCAAATAAATCTGTTTAAATGTGGTTGGCGCAATGTTCCCCTTCACTGCTTTTGTTAGGGGGTTACTCAACCTATAAGTGTACGTATTTTTTAAATGCTGAGCAATAGTAAAATATTCTATGCATATCATTGATTAGCGTGTAAAATGAAGGGGAAAGTATCCCTTGTGCTAACCCACTCAGGTAAACCATTTTCGAGAAAATGTGAATCAAAATACAAAGGTGCAGTGTAACCTCGTAAATTTAGGCAATACAACTGCTTTCTAAATTATGCTAATTGCAACATTGAATGGTTAAATTGAGTACAGTAGTGAGATTTGTTAAGTAACACATGTTGTATGAACAATTCTGTAGGGTGCAAAGAGATTTCGTTTTAATTTTACACGAAACTTATTATCGACCTGAGTATCTACAAAATTAACAAATGCTTGAAATAATTATGTTTAAATGTGCAGCATTCTTATTAGAATCATGGTTTTGGGGCACTACAAAGAAGCTAAAGCAGCATTCTTTTGTATTAAAGTCAGCAAAAAAGTACCACTCAAATTCATAAGAACGACGACACACAGATTGCCTACGTAAGCTGAAATGATGAGGTATTTGATACTATCTACAAATACGAAAGTGGCACAGAAATATTAATACTAGAAAATATACTGTGCGCCAATTAGTACGTCACGTGTAGCAAAGTCGGCCTAATTACCCACTGGTTTTCGCCCCTCACACGTGAGAAAATACATTCGTTACACAAGTCTCTTAACAGCAGTTTCTTGTGAGATTATGAAATTGAAATGAGGTGGAAATGGAGCAGTGGCAAAATGTATGAAAAAGGAAATGAATCACGAGAAAACACGCTTCCTAGTGGTAACTGCCGACACCAAACACTGCCTTACTGTATATATAAAGAGAGATCACGTGTACAGAGCACAAATAGGAGCAGTGCATTTGCACACACTACATACGTATTTATTAACATCAATAGGTATTTAAAATAAGTGTTCAAATTGCTGTCCCTCTACTTCAACACACAGCTGGCAACGGCAGGTCAGTGTGAAGTATCTGGCATCACCAGTACCGTTGAAATTTGGTTTGTTTGTGTTTTTTTGGGTCCTAGGCTAATACATAAGGAATTTATAATAATTATTCTTGGAGACCTAAAACCCCAGAAGATGTCTCAGTTTGCATTTAAACGCTGTCAGTCTGCCAAGACCACATTTTTGTTGGTTATTGTTCAGTTATTAATGTGCAAGTGTAAGGTGGGCACGATTATGGCCTACAGTGTGGAGTCGTTGCCCAGCTTTCTGCATAAGAGGAGCTAGTTTCCACCTTGTTGTTCAATGTGTGTGAAATAGTGCTTCAAGAGTAATATGCCTTTTATATTTTTATGTATGTATATTTTAGTATGTCATTTCTGACCAATGGAAGGTTGCACTTGTGCAACTACCTGAAACATTCAAGGAAGAACTGTTACTGCAAAAGATCTCCTCCTAAAGAATTAAACCACATGTTTGTAGAGGACTTCAACTATTTGTCAATGCAATTTATGTAATTTGAAAATTCTTTACATAAATGATTTATGCATGACAGCCAAATAACTAGATTAACCTAAGATTTGTTAGAGGAAGTTAAAGCTGTGGTTTGTATGAGGGAAAGTGTGCATTTAATCATGTAAATTTACGTGTATGGCTTCGAATAACTTATTTTAGTTCAGAACGAAAATATGTAAAGGCGGGAAAAGACTGCTAGGCTACAAATTACTATAAAATGTAGATAGAAGTGTACAAGTACTTACAGAGCTGTACTGCACGTAGAGGAACATTTAACACACTTAAGGACAACACACATTTTGCGCGACCGTGCATCCGCGCAAAATGTGTGTTGTCCTTAAGTGTTATATGTTCCTCTACGTGCAGTACAGCTCTGTATGTACTTGTACACTCCTATCTACATTTTATAGTAATTTATTTTAGTTCATAGTAAACTTGGAGACAGTTAATTTAAGGGTGAAATCATTTGCATTTAGCATCACATGTCGGGAGTCATTTTAATTCTTATTCAATTTGCCAACTTATTCCTCTCTTGAATTTTCTTGGTGGTAAATTTGCAGGTGGAAATTTTATTTGCGTTATAAGATTTATTTGTAGTTTACAGCCTCAACCGAGACACTAAGGGCGCGACAGGCTGGCGCTGGGAGAGGGTGAACAAAGGCTTAGGAATGTGGGGATTTTTCGGGGAGTTGCAGTGATGCCCTTTGAAACTCGCTGCTCTCCAGGTTAATGTATCACTCCGCTGACAGCAGGAATTAAATTAAAGATATATCTCAATTTTAAGTGAAATTTGCTTAAATGATACATTTTTTTTATGAACTTTAGTTTGCATAGGTTTTGAAGTGTAATTTTAATTTTGTTTGTTTTGACCTTGGTGAATTGAGAGTTCTCGGATGTTTGATAGTGGAGGACTTGTTCCTGCCCGCCATCTTGGTGGCTGGCGAGAATGAGATCCTTGCCCTAGTCTTCTTACAGCCTAGTCTTCTTACAGTCAGTTGGCTGATAGGACAAGTTTTGCTGTGAAGAGTAAAGAAAGGGCGCGCCACTATGAGGACGAAGTGAAAATATTGCGATAGGCATTGCATCTAAATAACTATCCTCTTTTATTTCTCTCCAACAGTTTTGGTGGTTCTGCAAACTGTGATAACGGCGGTTGCGGTGTAGAGATGACGAGTTGTATTTTTTTGTAATTGAACTTTATTTTTTTTTTTTTGCTTCCCTCGCTTGAACTCATTCAGAACATCCTGGCCGTAATATGTTAGTCAATCTTTCGGCTGCCACGCACATTTTATCTGCAAGTGTATTACTCTTCATTTGAGGATTTAAAAGTGATGTAACTGCCAGGAACTTCACTTCTTTCATTTGTTTAGGGCTCGAACCCATGAACTTACCCTAGATTTAAGAGGTGTTCTATCGGCTGGTGTTAGCCCGAAAGCAAAATGTGGGCATGCGTTGTACTTTTTTTTTTTCAAATAAATTAAAAACTATCAGTACCACCACATCAGGTTGGCCTGAACACGTGCATAAATGTTTGGTATGTCATGTAGACAATCAAATGTGGCTATCACACGTGACACACGATCTTCCTGGCTAGTCACAGGCATCTCTTAAATCAGGGAGTTGACCTGGCACCATAAAAAAATCTAATGGAGTCGGGTCTGGAGATTGGACCGGCCAATGGATGGACCCTGTTCTGCCTATCCAGTACCTGCAAACGTGGTATTAATATGGCTGCATACGGCAACAGAAAAATGTGGTAGTGCCCCATCATGTTGAAATCACACGGTGCACCGAATTGCCAGTAGTACTTTCTCCAAAAATTCCGGTAATACAGCCTGAAGGAGTGTTAAGTAATGGACTCCACTGAGACGATCAGGCAGCAAAATAAGGTCCCAACAAATGATTGCTGACAATGCCAGCCCACATGTTGGTACTGCAGCATACTTGTGTGCATGTGGTGAGGATTGTGGTACGTCAAGATGGGGCTGTTCCTCTCGCTACTTTACTCAATTTAACCATTCTGTGTTGCAATTAGCGTGGTTCAGAAAGCCAGTGTATTGTCATACCTCTCCGGGGTTACACTGCGCCTTCATATTTTGATTCACATTTTCTCAAACTGTTTACTGGAGTGAATTAACACAAGGGGTACTTTCACCTTCATTTTGCGCGATCAGCAATGGCATGCAGAGAATATTTTACTACCACTAAGTATTTAAATGTTACTAAAGCAAAAATGTGCAATAACCCCTACATAAGTAATTAAGGGGAACGTTTCATCAACCAAATTTTCGCAAATTTATTTGCTCAGATTCATAGAGCTCTATGCCAATTTTGGTGGCTCCATCTCATACTTTCTAGTATTTTTCAAAAAATGTATTTCAAAATTTTGTTTTTAACAGTTACCACACAATAGTGTTGGTCAATGTAACCCCACCTTATTTTACATAAACAATCCCGTCCCAGAGTTTGGCACATGAACTCTGGTCCACGCTGTATAGCTCCTAATTTTTAATTGTGCACCTGATGTTGCATGTCAAAAGAAAAAGATATCCACAACTACCGAGAGGCTAACCATACCCATCTGCCAATCTTACACGTTTTGGAAAGACCCAAATTATGTTCACTTACATAATTTCGAAAATGCCCTGTGTAGTGGAATTCAACTCCACAGTTAAATTACTACTTTAATATTTGTTTTAATTCTGTAAAATGTCTCATTTTATTATGACATCACATTAAGTAAATTACTATCTGCCGATTATCGCAGATGAAGATTTTTAATATAAATTTACCAATAAATCTAATATCAATGTTGCATTTTAAATTAACAGTTACCTATTAAGAAGTCTAGATTTTAAAGGAAATTTTATGTTGCATGATCTTAATAAGGCTCATGTAGGAGACCTCAAGTTTGCATGTTTTCATTTTAAGGACTACACTAAAATCAACTGATATATCAAACTGAAAAAATTCACAGTGGAAAAAGACTTCGCAGGCTTCAATTTGACTTACATAAAATTTAAATAAAAATGCTGAAATTTTAAATAACTTAAAAAAGTAACTAATTTTTTTTAAATACAAAAATATTTTACTTGTCGTGTTACATAGCTGAACTAGTAGCCTACAACATCGTTATTCACTGTGAATTTTTTCAGTTTGGTAAGTGAGTTGGTTTAAGTGTCGTCCCTAAAACAGAAACATGCAAATTTTGGCTTTAACGAACCATTACACGAAAATTATGCGAGATAGAAAAATTTCATGAGAGCAAAATTTAGTCACATTTTGTGTCAAAAATAGGAAAAATAATATCTGGTCAAATATAAAAATAAAAACACTGTAATGAAAATTGCTGTAGACTGTGCCCTTGATAATCACATCTCATTATACGCATGCTCTAAATTTGTGAATCCATCCTGTTGATCGAATTACAGAAGTGTCTACTATAGGGGCCCCATCGCTGTATGTTTTTTGTCCCTGGGCTTCTGCTGTCTTTGCTATGCCCTTGACTGGAGGTAGGGGCCGAACATCCCAAATTCCCTAAAAAAGGGGGGGGGGACATAATAATTGCTGTTCTAATTTG